>CM069137.1:8608701-8634084 GCA_035221665.1 Okamejei kenojei | reverse complement strand
ACATCCGGGCACCGTCTACCCCACCAGTCCTCTCATGATGCTGTAGAAAAGGGATAGTAACGTTTTGGATCTCACCCTTTTCAGACATTTTATTTGTTAATAAATCTTTTTGCTGAGGTTAGGAAGTAACACAAAAGGGTCGCAATGAAACATATTGATACATATAACATCTCCCCCACAACACACACACCTGCACAATGTGCAGGAAGAAACCAATGCTGGTTACCAACACTTAATATCCGGCAGCAACAAGCTGGAGTAACTCAGCAGGGACAGGCAGCATCTCCGGGTAGAAAAATGGGTGACTGTCTCAGGTCAACCCTTCTTCAACCTCCACATCTCGCGTATCAGGCAACCAGGTATCCAGCTGGTGCCACCAAATGAACAAACTTGATTTAGCAGTGCAGCGTAGGTTCCACGAAGATTGATCCCAGGGACCGGCCGGGACTGTCTTGAGGAAAGAATAGGAAAAGACTAGGCTTAGCATTCACTGTAGTTTCAGAAGGCTAGAAGGCTAGAAACAAATAAAATAAAAAACAGGACAGGATAAGCTAGATGCATGAAAAATGTTTTCCAAAAGTTGGGACGAGTCCTAGAACCCGGGCCACCGACTTAGAATAAAGATGGAGGCCCATTTAAGACGGAGGAAATAAATAACATTTTTTACCCAGAGAACATTGTGACTTATGTAGAATTCCCTTGCCCACAGAAGGGCAGTAGGCGGCCAAATCCCTGAAGGATTTAAGAGAGAGTTAGATAGAGCTCTAGGGCTAGTGGAGTCAAGGATATGGGAAAGGCAGGCAGGTAATAGATTGGGGACACGCACACACACACAGAACCTGTGGACTGGTTCTCTACCGGAAAACTTGGACACTTAAACACCTCCAAGACCAAAGGAGCTGATTATCGACTTCAGTGATGTCACAGAATGTGGAATACGCCACCAAACTCCATCTACAAGACAGTTGGTGTAGAGAGTTTTCCACTTCAAGTTTCTGGCATTCACATCTCAGAGACCTCACATGGTCTACCAACACCGCTGCGCTGGTCAAAAAGGCCAACAGCAACGCTGTTCTTTACCTCAGAACATTGAAACGGACTGGTCTGCCCCAACAGCTTCTGAACGACCTTTCCTATCTAATACCCGGCTGCTTCTCCACAAGAGCAACTAACGGTATGGCATCTCTGGTAGTGGTATCTTCTCAGCTGCACTTAAGCGGATAGAGAGGCTCTATCAGCGCGTCGTCCACAAGCGCAAACAGATTATTGGGACAACAACCTACCAGCCTTGGAGGGCATCTACCACACACGGTGGCCTCAGGAAGCCGTACAGCATACTGAAAGACCCTCTCACCCTTGTAAAGACTGTTCGAAGCTACTCCCTTCCGCAGGACGTGTACAAGCCTTCTACGCCCCCCCCCCGGCCACCTCCAGACTCAGGAACAGCTTCATTCCCAGAGCTATAGCGGCTCTGCATCGGCCTGCAGAGTACCCACCCTCCCCCCCCCCCCCCCATTGACTGGATCTCCCCCCCGCCTCGCACTTAGGTCTGTGTTGATTTTACTGTTCTAATGTTCGCTTTTACAAACCTTGTTTCTCGGGTATACTAAACCTAAATCCTAATTATGACATCGATGGAAGTTGCAAACCAATCTCGTTGCACTTATGTGTATGACAATAAAAGAATATTATATTATTTATTATTATTATTATTATTATTATTATTATTATTATTATTACTAATTATTATTATATTGTTATTATTATTAACTTGTCCGAGTCCATGTACCTGTCCTAACTGTTTCTTAAGTGTTGGGGGTAGTCCCAGCCTCAACTACCTCCTCGGACAGCTTGTTCCATACACGCACCACCCTTTGTGTGAACAGGTGCCCCCCCAGATCCAATTAACTCTTTTTCCTCCCCTTCACCTTAAAAACCTATGTCCTCTGGTCCTCGATTCAACCTAACCTGGGTAAGAGACTCTGTGCATCATCCACTCATGATTTATATAACTCAATAAGATCACCCCCACATCCCCTCTGCCCAAGGGATCGGAGTCCCAGCCCACTCAAACCTATCCCTATAGCTCAGATCCCTCTAGCCCTCTGGCAACCATCCCTCTTATAAACATCTCTGTACCTTTCGGGCTTGACAAGATCTTTTCTATAACATGGGGTCCAATGGTTTGATTGGACTTTACTGACTTCATCGGCACTAAATTTTATTCCATTATCCCTTTATCACGGATCTGTACACCATGGACAGCCGATGCAATCACGTACTTGTCTTTTTCCCACTGACCTGGATAGTACACAAACAAAAGGTACACGTGACAATAAACAAAACTCAACTAAATTAAATTGCTTCTATGGTTACCCAAAAGGCTGGAGAAACTCAGCGGGTGCAGCATGCATCTAAGGAGCGAACCGAGATAGGCGACGTTTCGGGTCGAGACCCTGAAGAAAGGTCCTCAATCCGAAACGTCGCCTATCTCCTTCGCTCCTTATATGCCCTGCTTCACCCGCTGAGTTTCTCCAGCCTTTTGTGTACCCCCGATTCTCCAGCTCTGCAGTTCACTTCTTTAACCAATTAATTGCTTCTACTTTAGTTGTTTCAGGCTCCTATGAAGCATGAAAGCTGTGCTTCCAGTGTCTGGCTGGCTCCTGACGGTGGCTTTCGGGAACATCAATTGTGTTATTGGTGGCCAAAGTCTTCGCTCTTGGAGCAGGTACCAGATTGCAACTGCATCATCTGCCAATCCTTTATCTGTAGTAGCCTGGGTGGAAATTAGCTGGCACTGGTTCTGTTAAAATTGACAACCTGTATTCTGTAAACCATTCAATGGAAAAAATGGAGAGTGTGTGTGTCGTGTGTCTGTCCTGTGTGTAGGAGTGTGTGTGTGTGTGTGTGTTGTGTGGTGTAGTAGTTGATAATGTGTGTGTGCCATGGCATAGTGTAGGAGTGTGTGTGTGTGGGTGTGTCTGTGTGTGCGTGCGTGTGTCAGTGTGTGCAGGAGTGTGTGTATCTCTATGTGACTAATGCGTATGGTGTGTGTGCAGGGAGTGTGTATGCCGTGTGTGTGTGTGTGTAGGTGAGTATTCTGTGTATCCTGTCCCTGTGTGTTGTATGAGTGTGTGTATGTCTGTGTGTGTGTCCATGTTATGTGTCCAGTGGCGTGTAGGAGTGCTTGTATGTCTCTACAGTGGCTTGGCTAAAGTTTTCATACCCCTTGAACTTTTTCCACATTTTGGTGTCACGTTAAAACCACAAACATAAATGTATTTAATTAGGATTTTATGAGCTAAGAACCAACCAAAGTGGCACATAATTGTGAAGTGGAAGGAAAATGATACATGGTTTTCATTTTTTTTTTTTACAAATAAAAAACTGAAAAGTGTAGTGTGCAAAAGTATTCATTCACCCCCCCCTTTACTCTGATAACCCTAAATTAAAAAGCCAGTGCAACCAATTGCCTTCAGAATTGACCTAATTATAAATAGAGACCACTTGTGTGAACTCTAATCTCAGTATACTACAGCTGGTTCTGGTGAGCACAAGAGGTTTGTTAGGAGAACATTAGTGAACAAACAGCAACATGAAGCCCAAGGAACACACCAGACAGGTCAGAGATAAAGTTGTGGATAAGTTTAAAGCAGGTAGTTATAAAAAAATATCCCAAGCTTTCAACATCTCACGGAGCAACGTTCAATGACATCATCCGAAATGGAAAGAGTATGGCACAACTGCAAACCTACCAAACATGGCCATCCACCTAAACTGAGACAGGTCCGGGGAATGGAGAGCATTGATCAGAGAACAGCAAGAGCCCATAGTAACACTGGAGGAGCTGCAGAGATCCACAGCTCAGGGTGGGAAATCTGTCCACAGGACAAACTATTAGTCGTGCACTCACCTCCACACTTTTAGGAAGAGTGGGCAAGAAGAAAGCCATTTTGAACACAAAGCCTAAGTAGCCCATTTGCATTGCCACAAGCCAGTGGGGGAATACAGTCAAACATGTGAGGAAGGTGCTCTGACTGATGAACCAAAATTGAAGTTTTGGGCCTAAAGGGCACAAACGTAATGCGTGGCGAAAACTAACACTGCACATCACCCTGACACATACCATCCCCACTGTGAAACATGGTGGTGGCACATCAATGCTGTGGGGCGATGCTTTTTCTTCAGCAGGGACAGGAAGCTGGTCAGAGTTGATGTAAAGAATGGGATGGAGCCAAAATACAGGGCAATCTTGGAAGAAAAGTCTGCAAAAGACTTGAGACTGGGTCGGAGGTTCACCTTCGAGCACGACAACGGCACCCTAAACATACGCCAGATCTACAATGGAATGGATAGATCAAAGCAATATTCATGTGTTTAGAATGGCCCAGTCAAAGTCCAGACCTAAATCCCAATTGAGAATCAATCTCCTCTTCCGGCAAGACTTGAAAAATTGCTAGATTACACAACGCTCTCCATCCAATCTGACTGAGCTTGAGCTATTTGCAAAGACGAATGGGTTAAAATTTCAGTCTCTATATGTGCAAGTTGGTAGAGACAACCCCAAAGACTTAGCAGCTGTAATGCAGCGAAAGGTGATTCTACAAAGTATTTTTTGAAACTCGGTGGCCTGAATACTTTTGCACGCCAACCACTTTTCAGTTTTTTATTTGTTATAAAAATTTGGGAAACGATATATCATTTTCCTTCCACTTCACAATTATGCAACCATTTTGTGTTGTCTACCACATAGAAATCCCAATAAAATACATTTAACTTTTGTGGTTTAAACGTGGACAAAATGGTGGAAAAATCAACTGGGTAATTAACAATCTCTATAGTATGTGGTATTTTGTGAGTATGGTCTGTGATGTGTGTTTATTGTGTGTCTAGTGTGTGTGTGTCCTTCTGTGTGTGTGTGTGTGTCTAGGTGGCTGTGGTCTATTGTGTCTATGTTGTCTCTATGTGTGTGTGTGTGTGTGCGTGAGGAGTCCCTTGACTCCACTAGAGCTCTAGGGGCTAGTGGAGTCAAGGGATATGGGAGAAGGCAGGCACGGGTTATTGAATACGGGGGGGGGGACGAACAGGCCATGATCAGAATGAATGGCTGTGCTGGCTTTGAAGGGCTGAATGGCCTCTTTGCACCTATTTTCTCTTGCCCTATTTCATGCACTCTAGTCTTCCTATGTGTTGTGTTCTATGTGTGTTGCTATGTCTGTTTGTGTGTGTGTGTGTTGTGTCTATGTGTTACCCTGTGGTGTGTCAGTTGTGTGTGTCTGTGGTGTGTCTGTTGTGAGTCTATGTGTCTGTGTGTGTCTGTGTGTGTGTGTGTGTGTGTGTCTATGTGTGTGTGTGTGTGTGTGTGTGTGTGTGTCTCTGTGGTGTGTTCTATGTGTAATGTTGTGTGTGAGCTCTGTGGGTGTGGAGTCTATCTACGAATGTTGCACCTATTGTGTCTATGTGGTGTGTGTGTGTCTATGTGTTGTGTGTCTATGTGTGTGTGTGTCTGTGTGTGTGCCTATTGTGTGTGTGTGTGGGTGTCTGTGTTGTGTGTGAGTGTGTGTCTATGTGTGTGTGTGTGTGTCTACAGTGTATGCATGTGTGTGTCTGTCTATGTGTGTGTGTGTCTGTGTGTGTGTCTGTGTGTGTGTGTTCTGTGTGTGTGTCAATGTGTGTGTGTGTCTTGTGTGTGTGTGTCTGTGTCTATGTGTGTGTGTGTGTGTGTGTCTACTGTGTTTGTCTGTGTGTGTGTCTATTTGTGTGTGCTGTTGTCTAAGTGTGTGTGTGTCTATGTGTGTATGTGGTGTGTCTATGTGTGTGTGTGTCTGTGTGTCTATGGTGTGTGTGTGTCTGTGTGTGTGTGTGTCTATGTGGGTGTGTGTGTCTGTGTGTGTGTCTATGTGTGGTGTTGTGTCTGCCTGTGTGTGTGTCTATGTGTGTGTGTGTGTCTATGTGTGTGTGTCTATGTGTGTGTGTGTCGTGTGTGTGTGTATTTGTGTGTGTGTTGTGGTCTATGTGGTGTGTGTGTTATGGTGTGTGTGTCTATGTGTGTGTGGTCTATGTGTGTGTGTGTCTATATGTGTGTGTGTGTCTGAGTGTGTGTTGTCTATGTGTGTGTGTCTAGTGTGTGTGTGTGTGTGTGTGTGTCTGTGTGTGTGTGTGTCTGTGTGTGTGTGTGTCTACTGTGTGTGTGTGTGTTGTGTGTGTCTATGTGTGTGTGTGTCTACGTGTGTGTGTGTCTACGTGTGTGTGTGTCTACGTGTGTGTGTGTCTATGTGTGTGTGTGTCTAAGTGTGTGTGTGTGTCTATGTGTGTGTGTGTCTATGTGTGTGTGTCTACGGTGTGTGTGTGTCCTACGTGTGTGTGTGTCTATGTATATGGTGTGTGTGTCTATGGTGTGTGTGTGTGTCTATGGTGTGTGGTGTGTGTCTGAGTGCGTGTGTGTGTGTCTAGTGTGTGTGTGTGTGTGTGTCTATGTGTGTGTGTATGTGTTATTGCGTGGTGTGTCTGTGTGTGTGTGTGTGTGTGTCTGTGTGTGTGTGTCGTGTGGTGTGTGGTGTCTATGTGTGTGTGTGTTTGTGTGTGGTGTGTCTATGTTGTGTGTGTGTGTCTATGTGTGGTGTGTGTCTATGTGTGTACTGTGTGTGTGTGTGTGTGTGTGTCTAAGTGTATGTGTGTTTGTGTGTGTGTGTGTGTGTGTCTATGTGTGTGTGTGTCTACGTGTGTGTGTGTGTGTGTGTGTCTATGTGTGTGTGTGTCTACGTGTGTGTGTGTCTATGTTGTGGTTTTGTGTGTGTATATCTGAAGAAACATCCCTACATGAGATGCTGCCTATCCAATAGCCTCCAGATGATGCTGTCTGATACGCGGGTTTACTTCAATGCTCTATGCCATTTTTTATAAAGCAGCATCTGGAATTCCTTGTGTCTACTTTTTTTACAGTGTGTATTTGTGTGTGTATAAGTATGTGGAATCATCGTCATAGATTCATCCAAAAAAGACAAAAAAAAAAAAAACAGAATCAAAGAAAGAGTGGAATCAGAACCCTACCCTTCGCCCCCAACTTGCCCACACCGACCAACATGCCCCAATTCTACACTAGTCCCACCAGCCTGCCTGCGTTTGGCCCACCTACCCGATCTATTCCTGTCATGATCTTATACACCTCTACCTCCTCCGGCAAACTCGTTCCACCACCATTTTGTGTAAAAACGTTACCCCTCGGGTTCCTATTACGGACAGAGTTTGTACGTTCTCCCGTGTGGGGTTTTCTCCTGGTGCTCCGGTTTTACCTTCCAACACTCCAAGGACGTGCGGGTTTGTAGGTAATTTGGTTTCTGAATGATTGTTAATTGTCCCTGGTGTGTAGGATAGTGTCCCAGGGTTGATCGTTGCTTCGGTGCGGACTCGATGGGCCGAAGGGCCTGTTTCCGCACTATCTCTGAAGTCTAAAGCCTTAGGACTTCAGCCTGCAAAACCTGTCGGATAACAAGGGGGGGAGGGGGTGCTGCGTCGTGTAAAATTCCATCAGTGCCGATGATAGTGACGATGTCCCCCTTTTTCCACCCACAGTGGGAAGAGTTTGTGCTCTTTTGCCTGCCTCCTGGTTGCTGTCTGCCTCAATAATTCTCCATCATGGCTTACCACTACACCTGCGTGGACTGCGGAGAGTTGGCCAAGCCGGCCAAGGATGCAGAGGAGGAGATCGCTCCGTCACCACCATACGCAGACGAGTCCCTCAAGTCACGTCAAATCAAGATAGTTTATTGTCATGTGTCCCAGATAGAACAATGAAATTCTTGCTTGCTGCAACATGACAGAGTATTTTAGCATAAATACAGATCAGATCAGATCAGTGTGTCCATATACCATAGAATATATATATATATATATATATACACACATAAATAAACAGATAAAGTGCAATAGTTCATAGTTTGTTTGAAGTTGTGTTTAATAGCCTGATGGCTGTGGGGAAGAAGCTGTTCCTGAGCCTGGATGTTGCAGATTTCAGGCTCCTGTACCTTCTACCTGAAGGCAGCGGAGAGATGAGTGTGTGGCCAGGATGGTGTGGGTCCTTGGTGATGTTGGCAGCCTTTGTGAGGCAGCGACTGCGATAGATCCCCTCGATGGTAAGGAGGTCAGAACTGATGATGGACTGGGCAGTTTTTACAACTTTTTACAGTCTTTTCTGCTCCTGGACACTCAGGTTGCTGTACCAAGCCACGATGCAACCGGTCAGCATGCTCTATACTGTGACACACCGACTCTCCATAATCTTCTCAGGAAGTAGAGGCGCATATGTGCTTTCTTCATAATCACATCAGTGTTCTGGGACCAGGAGAGATCTTCAGAGATGTGCACGCCCAGGAATTTGAAGCTCTTGACCCTTACCTTTTTTTATTTTTTTTATTTTTTAAATATTTTTTTTAATTAGAAGTAAATACATAATAAAAAGCATTTTGTTTGTTATAGTCATACCTTATTAATATTATTTATATTAACAATTGTATAGTAATTGTACTTCTCTATATTTTTTTAAATTTTTATATGGATAGAAAGTAGTAGAGAAGGGAAAAAAAGAGAAGAAAAAAAACAATAGAAGAATGGAGTATTCGATATCCACGGGTCATAAAATGTAATTCTTCATCTATTCCTTAATTCAGGTTTCAGTCAGGTTCTCGTGCCGAACCAATTTGCCCCTTCAAATATTCAATGAATGGGGACCATATTCTTGTAAATAGTTCTTGTTTGTCCATTAAGACAAATCTTAATCTTTCCAAATGTAGGGTCTCCGACATTTCCATAGTCCACATTTTAATTGTGGGGGTTATAGTGCCTTTCCAAAATTTGAATATTAATTTTTTTCCCAATTATTAAACTATAATCGATAAAATTTCTTTGGTTCGTTGTGAATAATTGATTTGGTTCTAGTATTCCTAATATTATTAATTTTGAATCAGGGACTAATTTGGTATTGACAACTTCCGAAATTATCTTAAAAATTTCTGTCCAAAAATTATTAATTTTTATACAGCTTACAAATGTGTGTGTTAGATTAGCCTCTAAGTGTTGACATTTATCACAAATAGGGGATACACATGGGAAAATTCTGTTTAATTTGGTTTTCGAATAGTGCAATCTATGTAATACTTTAAATTGTATTAAAGAATGTCTAGCATTTTAACGAATAGTGATGTTAATATGTTTGTAAGCTTTCATCCCATATTTCTGGCCTTATTATTTGACCTAGTTCGTTTTCCCATGATTGCCTATATATTTCCATCATGGGTGCATCATTATCTAATAAAATATTATAAATATAAGATATCAATTTTTCTGTGTTCGGTGTTTTATTCAAACATTCATCAAGTATTTCTGTCTTTCTATTTCTGTAGTCCTGTGTATTTGACTTAGCAAGTCTCTAATTTGTAGATATCTAAAGTTGTCTTTTGAATGAAGCCCATAAATTTGTTGTAGTTCCTGAAATGAAAGAAAGGAACTTTTCCTATAGAGATCGCCCATCTTAGTAATTCCGTGATTTTTCCATTGTAAAAACCCTTTATCCATCATTGAGGGTTTAAATGTAGCATTGTTTACAATGGGGAGAGATAGTGGTAAACAATCCAATTTTAGTGTCTTCTTTAATTGTTTCCAAATGTGTATTCCATTGTCTATTATAGGGTTTTCTTTATAGGTTTTTTTGCTTAATTTAGTAATAGCAAATAAAATCGACCCAATTTCAAAGGGTAAACAATCTTTCCTTTTCCATTTTAACCAATCTGGTTGTTTGTCCAGTTCCTCCAACCAAAAATTCATATTTTTAATATTAACTGCCCAGTAATAAAACATAAAATTCGGTAGTGCTAAACCTCCATTTATTTTAGATTTACATAAATGTTTTTTATTTATTCTGTGGTTCTTATAATCCCAGATAAAGTTGATGACTATAGAGTCAACCTTCTTAAAAAAAAAATTGAGAGATATATCGGGATTAATTGAAAGAGGTACAATAATTGCGGGAGAAAAATCATTTTTATCGCATTAATTCTACCCAACATTGAAATAGGTAATGTTTTCCAATATAAAATATTCTTATGTAATTTGTTCAATAAAGGTGGAAAATTAGATTTAAATAAAGGAGTCTATGTCTTTGTTACATTAATTCCAAGATATTTGAGTTTTTCATTTGCTATTTTAAAAGGGAATTGTTGTAATATATGTGGATTATTTTCCATTATTGGCATGATTTCATTTTTATTCCAATTAATTCTGTATCCTGAAAACGAGCCATATTGAGTTATTAAATTTAATAAGTTAGGGATACTAACTTCAGGTTTTGTGATGTAAATTAATACATCGTCTGCGTATAAGGAGATTTTATTTTCAGTATCTTTAGTTTTATACCCTTATATTTCAGGATGGGACCTCACACTTTTTGCTAACGGTTCTATTACAAGTGCAAATAATAGCAGGATAATGGACATCCTTGTCTACAGCCTCGAGATAAGTTAAATTTAGTTGATAACATTTGATTTGTTGATATTCTAGCTGTTGGATTAGTATATAAAAGTTTTACCCATATACTAAACTTCTCGCCCAGTTGAAAAATTTCCATAACCGAAAATAAATAGGGCCATTCCATCTGGTCAAAAGCTTTCTCAGCATCTAATGAAATAATTGCTAGATCTTTGTTAATACTTCTTTTTGAGTATATAATATTGAATAATCGTCTCAGATTATATGAGGAATACCGTTTTGGTATAAATCCTGTTTGATCCGGGTGTATTAGTTTATTAATCACTGTACTTAATCTTTGCGCTAGGATTTTAGTTAATATTTTTTGATTAGTATTTAGAAGAGCTATAGCTCTATATGATCCTGGATCATCCAGATCCTTATCTATTTTTGATATAAGTGTTATAATAAATTCATTTAGCGTTTCTGGTAATTTCTGTTGGGTATAAATATGTTCGTACAGTGTCTTTAAACGCGGAACAATCAGATCATAGAATGGTTTATAAAATTCCGAGCCAATTCTGTCTGGTCCCAGGGATTTACCATTTTTTAGCGATCTGATAGACTCTTCAATTTATTTTACTGTTATTTCAGCGTCCAATAATTCTTTATCTTTCAAATCTAACCCTTTAAGATTGCATTTTTGTAAGAAAGCTTCTATTCCTGTCTGGTGATCTATCGTTTTGGCAGAATAAAGGTTTTGATAATATTGCAGAAATCTCTCATTAATATCCTTAGATTGCACTAGTGGTTCTCCTTTGTCTGATTTAATCCTATGACTTGTTTTTACCCCGTCCAGTTTCCGTAATTGACGAGCAAGTAATTTTTGAGCTTTATCTCCAAATTCAAAGTGTAATTGTTTAGTATATTAATAAAATTTTACAACTTGGCCTGCATATATTTTATTTAATTTATATTTCAATACTGCAATTTTATTGTGTTTTATCATGGTGGGTGTAGCCGCATTCTCTATGTCTAATTGTTTAATTTCCCTTTCCAATGCCTGTTGTATCACCCGATTCTCTTTATTATGAAATGCTTGGGAGGAGATCATGGCTCCATTACAATTTTACAATTTTACATTTCTGCCTTCTGGGAGTTAGGGATTCTGGGAGTTAGGGATTCTGGGAGTTAGGGATTCTGGGAGTTAAGGATTCAGTATTTAGTAGTAAAGTTTAAAGGATAAGTTTTTGTGTTTTTTTAAATATTTAATACAGAGTAATTGGGAGTAAGGTATGGCAGTAGAGATTGGCCCCGTGGTTTGTTCAGCCTGCAACATGTGGGAGATCAGGGAGATGGTCGGTGTCCCTGGTGACTACGTTTGCAGGAAGTGTGTCCAGCTGCAGCTCCTGGCAGACCGCATTGAACGATTGGAACTGTGGCTGGATTCATACTGGAGCATCCACGATGCGAGAAAGTCGTGGATAGCACGTACAGTGAGTTGGTCACACCGCAGGCAAAAGGTAAGAGGACAAGAAGGGAACGGGTGGCCAATAGCCAGCAAAGCAGTAGGCAGGTAGTGCAGGAGTCCCCTGCGGTCATCTCCCTCCTAAACAGGTATAACCATTTTGGATACTGTTGAGGGAGATGGCTCATCAGGGGAATGCAGCAGCAGCCAGGTTCATGGCACCATGGGTGGCTCTGCAGCACATGAGGGGGGAAAAAAGAGGGGAAGGGCAATATTAATAGGGGATTCAATTGTCAGGGGAATAGATAGGCGTTTCTTCTGCGGCCGCAAACGAGACTCCAGGATGGTATGTTGCCTCCCTGGTGCAAAGGTCAGGATGTCACTGAACGGCTGCAGAACATTCTGGAGGGGAGGGTGAACAGCCAGTAGTCGTGGTGCATGTTGGCACCAACGATATAGGTAAAAAAATGGATGAGGTCCTACAAGGTGAATTTTTAGGGAGCTAGGAGATAAACTTAAAAGTAGGACCTCAAAGGTAGTAATCTCCGGATTACTACCAGTACCACGGGCCAGTCAGAGTAGAAATAGGAGGATAATGCAAATGAATACGTGGCTTGAAAAGTGGTGCAAGGGGGAGGGATTTCAAATTTTTTAGGGCACTGGGACCAGTTTCTGGGAGGTGGGACCGGTACAAACAGGACGGTTTGCACCTGGAATGGAATGGAACCAATGTTCTTGGGGAGTGTTTGCTAGTGCTGTCGGGAGGATTTAAACTAATGTGGCAGGGGGATGGGTACAAGAGCAGAGAGGCAGGAGGGTGTAAAATGAGGGTAGAAGCATTAGGTAGCAAGGTGAAAAGTAAAAGTGGCAGGCAGACAAAACCAGGGCAAAAATCAAAAAGGGCCACTTTTCAGCAAAATTGTATAAGGGATAAGTGCGTTGTAAAGACAAGCCTGAAGGCTTTGTGTCTCAATGCAAGGAGTATTCGTAATAAGGTGGACGAGTTGAACGTGCAGATAGATATTATGATTATGATATAGTTGGGATCACGGAGACATGGCTCCAGGGTGACGTAGGCTTGGGAGCTGAACATCCAGGGATATTCAATATTCAGGAGGGATAGAGAGAAAGGAAAAGGAGGTGGGGTAGCGTTGCTGGTTAGAGAGGAGATTAACGCAATGGAAAGGAAGGACATTAGCTTGGAGATGTGGAATCGGTATGGGTAGAGCTACAAAACACTAAGGGGCAGAAAACGCTGGTGGGTGTTGTGTACAGGCCACCTAACAGTAGCAGAGAAGTTGGGGATGGTATCAAACAGGAAATTAGAAATGCGTGCGACAAAGGCAAAACAGTTATAATGGGTGACTTCAATCTACATATAGATTGGGTTAATCAAATTGGCAGGGGTGCTGAGGAAGAGGATTTTTTGGAATGTATGCGGGATAGTTATCTAAATCAACATGTAGAGGAACCAACGAGAGAGCAGGCTATTTTAGACTGGGTTTTGAGTAATGAGGAAGGGGTAATTAGCCGTCTTGTTGTACGTGCCCCCTTGGGCAAGAGTGACCATAATATGGTTGAGTCTTCATTAGGATGGAGAGTGACATGTTAATTCAGAAACAATGGTTCTGAACTTAAAGAAAGGTAACTTTGAGGGTATGAGACGTGAATTGGCCAAGATTGACTGGCAATTTAATTCTAAAAGGGTTGACGGTGGATATACAATGGAAGACATTTAAAGACTGCATGGATGAACTACAAAAATTGTTCAAAGCAAAGGATGATGCGTACAAAGTAGCCAGAAAAAGCAGCATACCAGAGGACTGGGAGAAATTCAGAGACCAGCAGAGGAGGACAAAGGGCTTAATTAGGAAAGGAAAAATAGATTATGAAAGAAAACTGGCAGGGAACATAAAAACTGAACTGCAAAAGGCATTTATAGATATGTAAGAGGAAGAGGTTAGTTAAAACAAATGTAGGTCCCTTGCAGTCAGAAACAGGTGAGTTGATCATGGGGAACAAGGATATGGCGGACCAATTGAATAACTACTTTGGTTCCGTCCTTCACTAAGGAAGACATAAATAATCTGCCTGAAATAGCAGGGGACTGTGGGTCAAAGGAGGAATTGAGTGAAATCCAGGTCAGTCGGGAAGTGGTGTTTGGGTAAATTGAATAGATTAAAAGGCCGATAAATCCCCAGGGCCAGATAGGCTGCATCCCAGAGTACTTAAGGAAGTAGCTCAGGAAATAGTGGATGCATTAGTGATAATCTTTCAAAACTCTTTAGATTCTGGAGTAGTTCCTGAGGATTGGGCGGTAGCAAATGTAACCCCTCTTTTTAAGAAGGGAGGGAGAGAGAAAACGGGGAATTACAGACCAGTTAGTCTAACATCGGTAGTGGGGAAACTGCTAGAGTTCAGTTATTAAAGATGGGATAGCAGCACATTTGGAAAGTGGTGAAATCATTGGACAAAGTCAGCATGGATTTACAAAAGGTAAATCATATCTGACGAATCTTGTGGAATTTTTCGAGGATGTAACTAGTAGCGTGGATAAGGGAGAACCAGTGGATGTGGTATATCTGGACTTCCAGAAGCTTTTGACAAGGTCCCCACATAAGAGATTAGTATACAAACTTAAAGCATACAGTATTAGGGTTCAGTATGATGTGGATAGAGAACTGGCTGGCAAACAGGAAGCAAAGAGTAGGAGTAAACGGGTCCTTTTCACAATGGCAGGCAGTAACTAGTGGGGTAACCGCAGGGCTCAGTGCTGGGACCCCAGCTATTTACAATATACATTAATGATCTGGATGAGGGAATTGAAGGCAATATCTCCAAGTTTGCGGATGACACTAAGCTGGGGCAGTGTTCGCTGTGAGGAGGATGCTAGAGACTGCAAGGTGACTTGGATAGGCTGGGTGAGTGGGCAAATGTTTGGCAGATGCAGTATAATGTGGATAAATGTGAGTTATCCACTTTGGTGGCAAAAACAGGAAAGCAGACTATTATTTAAATGGTGGCCGATTAGGAAAAGGGAGATGCAGCGAGACCTGGTGTCATGGTACACCAGTCATTGAAAGTAGGCATGCAGGTGCAGCAGCAGTGAAAAAAGCGAATGGTATGTTAGCTTTCATAGCAAAAGGATTTGAGTACAGGAGCAGGGAGGTTCTACTTCAGTTGTACAGGGTCTTGGTGAGACCACACCTGGAGTATTGCGTACAGTTTTGGTCTCCAAATCTGAGGAAGGACATTATTGCCATAGAGGGAGTGCAGAGAAGGTTCACCAGACTGATTCCTGGGATGTCAGGACTGTCTTATGAAGAAAGACTGGATAGACTCGGTTTATACTCTCTGGAATTTAGGAGATTGAGAGGGGATCTTATAGAAACTTACAAAATTCTTAAGGGGTTGGACAGGCTAGATGCAGGAAGATTGTTCCCGATGTTGGGAAGTCCAGGACAAGGGGTCACAGCTTAAGGATAAGGGGGAAATCCTTTAAGACCGAGATGAGAAAGACTTTTTTCACACAGAGAGTGGTGAGTCTCTGGAACTCTCTGCCACAGAGGGTAGTTGAGGCCAGTTTCATTGGCTATATTTAAGAGTGAGTTGGATGTGGCCCTTGTGGCTAAGGGGATCAGAGGGTATGGAGAGAAGGCAGGTACGGGATACTGAGTTGGATGATCAGCCATGATCATATTGAAATGGCGGTGCAGGCTCGAAGGGCTGAATGGCCTACTCCTGCACCTAATTTCTATGTTTCTATGTTTCTATGAGTAAGTGCTTTAAATGTTTCCCATAGTAAGGAGGCAGGCGTTTCAGGGTTATCATTTATTTCAAAGAATGTATTAATCTGTTTAGTAAGATATTCCTGAGCTGCTTTTTCCTTTAAAATTTGTGAGTTAAGTCTCCATTGTACCTGTTTCTCTGTCCTTCCATTTATTTTAATCATAAATGTTAAAGGGGCATGATCCGAGATTATAATATTGTGGTATTTCGAATGATAAGAAAATGGAATAAGCTTAGAGTCCACCAAAAAATAATCTATTCTTGAATATGTTTTATGTACTGGTGAATAAAATGAATATTCTCGTCCAGTTGGATTTTCTATTCTACAAACATCTTTGATATTACTAGTATCTATATATGCGTTTAATAAATCACTGGAGTGTGATTTTGTTTTTTTTTTTTTCCGTTGTCTTGATGATCTATCTAAATAGGGATCTAATGTACAATTTAAGTCTCCTCCAATTATTAAATTGTGTTGTGCTAATTCCGGAATTGTATTAAATATTTTCTTAAAAAACAAAAGACTATCAAAATTTGGTCCATAAACATAAATAAGAGTTAATTTGTGCATATAATTCACCTATTAATATAATGTATCTACCATCACTGTCCGTTATAGTTGATATATATTTAAAAGGTATCCTTTTACGGATTAATATTGCAATCTATAGTATCTGGATTTATGTGTAAATGAAGAGTGATACGCTTTATCAATCCATTTAGCTTTCAATCTATGCTCTGCATCCTTTTTTAGGTGAGTTTCTTGGAGGAATATTACATCTGTTTTAAGTGCTTTTAAATGTGCTAATACTTTACCTCTCTTAATTGGATAGTTAATACCCTTAACGTTCCAGCTACAAAATGTTATCCCTTCACCCCCAGTCTTCATTTTTGAGTCTTGCATCTTTTGTTTAGGGAGGTCTATAATAGAGCGAATGGTTCAGTTCGACAAACCCGACATTACACCCGAACTTCAGATAGACGAATTTTAAATTCCGTTTATCTTTCTCACGTATATATCTCCTTTGATATAACTTATAACTCCATTCAAACTTAAAATTATACTAGAATATTATATAAAAAAAGGGATAGATTAAGAGGTTAGTAAAGTGCAAAAAGAAGGAAAAAAACTACCTCTATTAGTAGTGTAGTAGTTAGTGATAGCCATACTAGCATGGCGAACCATATACCGACTTCCTTAGTCGATGTAAAAAAAAACGTAACTAGCTCCATGCTTTCTTTAAATTGACATTTCCATAACAATATTTTTACCGGGGGAGGGGGGGGGGGGGGTTTTAGGTTCCAAACATATTAAAAAAAATAAAAGAAGAGAAGTGAAATCAAACTTTAAATCCAACCGCACGCATAATTACCATTTAGCTAATTCTAAGTAATTCAGTTACAAGTAATTAGTGACCATTTGTAATAATTATTATTAATAGTAACCGCGCAGTGATATTAGTATTTGTTAGTTGTTTATTAATAGTATTATAATAGTAGCTATGAGTGTAACGTCCATGGGAAAGGCCTCATTCAGCATCCTTCTTCAGTTTCGATTGTCCTTAGGGATAACAGGTCCTTAGTTCCATCCGATCTTACAAAGTTACATTGTTCGTTGGCGTCATTCATTTTGTAGATAATATTCAGTCAGCAGGCAGGTTCTTGATCTTCTGGCGAACTCCAATGCATCCACAGGGTTGGTGAAGATATGTTCATTCTTATTGTAGGTAATTCTTAGTGTAGCCGGGTATATCAGACCATACTTCAGATCCTTCACATCCTTCAGTGTTCTTTTTGTCTCTTTAAACAACGCTCTCTTCCTGGAGGTACACAAAAGGCTGGAGAAACTCAGCGGGTGCAGCAGCATCTAAGGAGCGAAGGAGATAGGTGACGTTTCGGGTCGAGACCCTTCTTCAGACTCTCTTCCTGGAGACCTCCCAAGGATAACCTCGGTAAATGCTGATCTTATCTCCCTCATATGTGAGATTCCTGGTGCAGACAATTTTTTTCATCATCTCCTCCAGTACATGGTCGTATTGCACCTTTACTATCATTTGTCTTGGAGGGGCATCCGCCCGTGAGCGACGTCTCATCACTGTGTGCTCGAGCTAGCAGAGGCATTTGATCCAGATTTAAGACTTTTTGCAATAAGTCTGCAGCGAGGGTCTCGTTTCCCCTCTCTCCCTTCTTGAATTCCAACGATTCTTAAGTTCTGACGCCTCTGACATCCTTCCAGTTCAGTGCATTTTACAGTTATTTTGCTCAGTAGCTCTGATAAGCTTGAATGGATTACCATGGTCCTATTTTCTTTAGCAAAGAGTTAATTTACTGTACAGGAGAGATTTAGTTTTACTGTCAATCGGGGAAGCAAAATGAAAGAGTTAGATAGAGCTCTTCAAGATAGCGGAGTCTGGGGATATGGGGAGAAGGCAGGAACGGGTACTGAATGTGGATGATCTGCCATGATCACAGTGAATGACGTTGCTGGCTCGAAGGGCCGAATGTCCTACTCCTGCACCTATTGTCTATTGTCTATTGAAAGACCTTTTCCCCCAGAATATGATGGGATTGTGGAACGCTCTGTCTGAAACGCTGTGGAGAGGAAGATTTTCTAATGTGCTTGCACCCGAAGGGTTGTACGCTCTGACATTGGTTGACCAAGAACTGAAGGGTGACTTCAGCTCAATAATAGCAAGCATGGTCTCAACGGGCCAAATGGTCTCCTTCGGTGTCACAAATGCCACCTTCAAGGCCTTCCTTTATTCCGGGTCAATCCCGCTTTTTATGATCCATCCAACACACTTGTACAATCAACCTGTTGTAAAGTGGAGAGACATGAGGAGGAATTGCAGATTCCGGAATCTTGATCAAAACACAAAGTGCTGGAGGAACTCAGCGGGTCGGGCAGCAACTGTGGAGGGAAATGGACAAGTGACGTTTCAGGATGGGACCCTTGTTCGAACCGACTGTTGCAAGGGGGGGGGGAGAAAGCTTTAAAAGACGTGGTCATGTGACAACGCTTGGCGAGTGATAGGTGGATACAGTTGAGGTGGGTGGATGATCCGCAGATGGGGGGACGAAGGCATGAGATGAAAAAAAGACAAAAGGATGTTAGATATGGGAGAGAAGAGGAGTGGAATGTAAAGCCAGAGGCGTGGGAGGCAAAGTGTTGCAGCGGTAGAGCTGCTGCCTTACAGCTTCAGAGACCCAGGTTCGATCCTGACAACGGGTGCTGTCTGTTCGGAGTTTGTAAGTTCTCCCAATGACCACGTGGGATGTTCTCCGGGTGCTCCGGTTTCCACCCACATTCAAAAGACTTGCAGGTTAATTGACTTCTGTAAATTTCCCCCTGGAGGTATAGAACTAGTGTATGGGGTGATTATTGGTCGGCACGGACTCGGAGGCCAAAGGCCTATTTCCGTGCTGTATCTCTAAACTGCACTAAAGGCAGGGGTAGTGGGAGAAATAGGTTCACGTCAGGGGGAGGGGGACATAGGAAAAAGAGTGGGGGAAGGAGGGGGCATTACTTAAAATTGGAGACAATACCGTGAATCACTGACGCAGAGTTGCTGCGCTTGCAGCACCGGAGACCCGGGTTCGATACCGACTACGGGTGCTGTCCGCGTGGGTTCTCTACGAGATCTTCGGTTTTCCAGCCACACTCCAAAGATGTACAGGTATGTAAGTTAATTGCCTTGGTATTGACATTTTATTTTAAATTGTCCATAGCATGTGTGGGATAGTGTTAGTGTGCAGGGATCGCCAGTCGGCGCGGACCCGGTGGGCCGAAGGGCCTGTTTCCGTGCTGTATCTATAAACTAAATATTGGCACTCACTCAATCAGATCTCTTGGTAGTGAGGGATAAATAGCAGCAGATCTCAACGGCCACCTCATCTTCAAGTAGTAGAATGGGATTTCCAAGGACTTCAGTTTAATACCTCATCTAAGTAATTTACTTATTCATCCGCACAGCACTACCTCCGTGTCTAAGTGAGTAGGGTTTCAGACTGGGAGACTATGGACAGAGTCACATTGAAACACTGGAGCATCCCACAGTCACTGACCACGATGCACCACCATCGGACCCCAACCTCCACACCAGGGTGATTGCCCCCCTCCGACCCGCGGACTTTCACACCTACACCGGGTGATTCACCCCGGCTGCAGGGACAGATGTTTTATTTATGACCATCTCGGTGCTTGCGGAAAGCACCCTAGCTCCCACGCACAAAACAGGCAGCATCTCTGGAGGGAAGGAATGGGTGGTGCTTCGGGTCGAGACCTTTCAGACGCACTCTGAAGAATGGTCTCGGCACGAAAGGGGAATCACCCTGGTGTGGAGGTTGGCGTCCGATGGGGGTGAATCGTGATCGGTGGCTGTGGGACGCTCCCGCGGGTGGAAATGGAGGAAAGATAGAAGGGAAGTCAATGGGAGAGAGGGGGGGGAGAGAAGGGGGAGAGAGGGAAGGGGGGGAGAGAGAGAAGGGAGGGGGGGGAGAGAGAGAAGGGAGAGAGAGGGGGGACAGAGGAGGGGAAGAAGGAGGAGAGGAGAGAGAGAAGAGTGGAGAAAGAAGAGGAGAGAGAGAAGACGGGAGAGAGAGGAGGAGAGAGAAGAGGAGGAGAGGGGAGAGAGAAGGGGGAGACGGGAGCATGGGGTTCATTTTCCCACACAAGCCATAGGTGACTGGGCAATCTGAACCCAAGCACCAAGTTGAAAGCGGCCGAAGGTGCGCATCGCTCGGGACAGCCCCCACTCTCCCACGGCCACCCTCCGCGGGCTGTGGGTCGGGTGGAGCGGAGGTGTGGGACAATGTTCATCCCTCCACAGTGATGTGATGGACGCGGGGGTCTGGACCAATCGCTGACAAGTCCCGCCCCCGGCAACGTCATGTCCGTTATTGGACTTTTCTGTTGAGCGGCAGGCGGTCCGTTGGCGTGTAGGCGACGCCGCCTTTCGGGTAGGTGGCGTTTCGACAGAGCGGCCATTCGGTAAGTTTGCTTTTAGGCGACGCAGCTTTTCAGTTCGTTGGCTTTTAGGCGTCCCGCCCTTTCGGTTAGTAGGCGTTTCATCTTCGTACGCTTTCGGTTTTATTGGCGTTTCGGCCTCGTTTCCATTCGGTTCTTTGGCTTCGAATTCTTTGCTTCGTCTTCTCGTCAAAACACGTAAAAAACCATCAGCTTCAATGGGCCGGAGTCAGAGGCAGAGTTCCACCTCAAACCTTCCTGCTTTCAAATTGTTCAAAGGGGCGGCACGGTGGCGCAGCGGTAGAGTTGCTGCCTGACAGCGCCAGAGACCCGGGTTCGATCCCGACCACGGGTGCTGTGTGTTCGGAGTTTGTACGTTCTCCCCATGACCGCGTGGGTTTTCTCCGAGATCTTCAGTTTCCTCCCACACTCCAAAGACGTACAGGTTTGTAGGTTAATTGGCTTGGCATGAACGTAAAATTATCCCTGGTGTGTGTGGGATTGTGCTAGTGTGCGCTGATTGCTGGTCGATTATGCGAAGGGCCCGTTTCCATGCTCTATGACTCTATGATTAAATACCAATCCCCCCTTAGTGTACAATTAACATACAATAAACTGGACAAGGCCAGTTGTTTTGTGGGCCTTGATTGAGTGAATGTGGAGAGGATGTTTCCACGAGTGGGAGAGTCCAGCACCAGAGGTCACAGCCTCAGAAGGAAAGGACGTTCCTTTAGAAAGGAGATGAGGAGGAATTTCTTTAGAGGGTGGTGAATCTGTGGAGGCCGTCAATGGATATTTTTAAGGTGGGGATTGACAGATTCTTGATTAGTACGGGTGTCCAGGGGTTATGGGGAGAAGGCAGGAGAATGGGATTGACAGGAAAAGATAGATCAGCTGTGAATGAATGGCGGAGTAGACTTGATGGACCAAATGGCCTAATTCTGCTCTGAGAACCTATGAACAGTTCTGTGAATCTGATAAATGAGTCTTAAAGCGCAGAGAATCCACGTTGACCACCCTCTGGGGAAATTAGCAAAGATTTAGTTAACGGTGTGGTGAGCGTATCTCCGGTTGCTCTGCGGCCTAACATGATGGAGCTGGGGACCGTGCTCGAGACTGACATTGAGCCCCATCCCTTGCCTGGGATCGACGCTCCAACCGCGGCTATCGAGGAGCTCGCAGTCTCGGGTAGAGACTGATGTCGGGAAGCTCCAAAGTTGCAGGAGGTTCGCAGGAGGTTCGACTAGCCCTGACTCCCGGCACGGGGAGCTGATTTCCTCCCCGATGCAGGAGCTTGGTCGCTCTGATGAGGAGGGCTCGACAACGGAAGGTTCGAGTGCCCCCACTGCGGGAGAGAAAAGAAGGGAAGAGTTTGAACTTTTTTTTCGCCTTCCATCGCAGCGAGGAATGTGGAGGAGTCACTGTGGTGGATGTTCATGTTAAAATGTATTTTGAGTGGTCTGTTGCTTTTTTTTCGTATGACTGTATTGCAAATCAAATTCCTCGTGTGTTGCAAAACATACTTGGCTAATAAAGTATGATTATGAGTAATCGTAGCAATTGGGGGGCTAGTGTGCATATTTACAACACAATGCTCCCCAGAGTTAAAACAGGGCTGGCTGTGGAGAATTAAAATAATCTGTGGCTATTACCAAGTATAGGTGAAAGCAAAGGAAGTCCAGCGATCCAGAGAAACACTGGTGAGGGGTTGTAATAAAAAGGAACTGCAGTTTCTACCAAGGATAGACACAAAGTGCTGGAGTAACTCAGCAGGTCAGGCAGCATCAAAGATCATAGAGCGGTGCAAGATGGTCCACTCAGCGAAAAAGCCGTAGTAGCTGATGGGTAATCTTCACCGCCATTTCCGTAACCGGCGCCTGTCATGGCGGCATCCAAATCTACAAGTGGAGTATACCAAAGATCCTATAGCGTGCAAGATATTCCGCTCGACGAAAAAGACATAGTGCGGTCATGGGCAGATTCACGGGTAATTTAAGGCCTCCATTTCCGTAACCGGCTTCCGTCTCCGCACCAAAGATCCCATAGGATAATAGTGCATTGACAGAAGCCGGTTACGGAAACATCCTCGTCAAAAATAAAAGTTATTTGGTAAAAATCTTCTCCTCATTTTCAGAATTTTTATTTATTGTTCCCCCAGAACATTGATTACACTGCGAATTGGGTCGGGTCGGATCGGGTCCGGTTACGGAAATGGATGAAAAAAAGGCCCACGTTCCGTTCCGTTCTGTTGCGTACTACACCTCAGCCCATTGCATTTAGCAGGAGTGGTCTATCTTGCTCCGCTATAGGATCTTTGGAGCGTACTGCTCGAATCGTCAATATAGGCGACCCGACCAGTCTTTCTTCGGGTTCTTTGCTTTGAACTGCAGGCATATTTGATTGTGACCTCCCGGATAATGTGCACACTTGTTAATATGTCAGTGAAGTGGTGATGCAGAAACTTCTTGTCACCTGCCCATAATCCCTTAGAAAACGGGAAATATTCATAATTCACCTGCGATGTACAAGATAAAATAGGTGTTGTGTATTCGCGCTTGAAACGGACTTCAAAATAAGCCTCGGACACGAGTAATTAACAAGCTGCTTGTATCATGATCACCAAGTTGAGTCTCACTGCACATGCGTGCAATTGAGCAAGACATTAAATATGCTAATCATATTTTCACACATAACACTCCTCCCCCTTTAACTTGGAGACAAGTTACACAACTTCACCAGGGTATATGATCTTTTACCCCAAAATATAATCGGCCAATACACTGTTCCCAAGTTGTATTATTAAAGTCATCTTACAATTACATCGTCATAACCGTAATAATCAGGTAGAAACTTGGCACTTTTGATTTTTACATTCCACCCATCTTCCTTAAACATGGTGTGGCAAACCAAATACATTACACACTGCTTTATGTGTTTTCATTTATAAAGAACAAAATCCTTTAGGTATTCTTTCAGTCCTATTAGACCTGCGTCTCTCGGTCTGAGTTGGACTTTGCATGTTATCTGCGATATCAGGCTCTGGTTGTGACTCTGGTTGTGATGTTGTGTTATCACTATGGGCTTTCGTCCCTCTCTGCAGTTCTTTCAGAATCTACACCTGCGGTTGGAGTAGGCAGAACTATCATTGGCTCCTCGCTTGGTTGAACCACTTCTCTTTGCTGGGAGTCGGTGTGCTGGTCACCTTTTGGCAAGTTTGCTCTCATTTGATCTATATGACGACGCACGACTCTTCCCACACTCAACTTTACGTTGCACATGACTTCTCTGATGACTTCTGCTATCATTCCGTACAGCCAAGTAGGACCTAATGTGAAGTTCTTGACCATGACATGATCATTCACCTCAAGACTCGTTCCTTTGCTTCCTCGATCTGCTGCCTGTTTCATTGAAGCTTGCTTCCTTCGGACAGCTTTGCTGAGATCGGGTCGCAGAATGTCAAGTTTACTGCAGATCTTTCGTCTGAACATCAGTTCACTGGGTGACTTTCCAGTCGTTTCTTCAGGTGTGACTCGGTAAGTCAGCAAGAACCTCTGGAGCGTTAGTTCCAAATCTGATCCTTTCCCTTTCTTCACACCTGCTTTCACCGTCTGTACTCCTCTTTCGGCTTGTCCGTTGCTGGACGGGTGTTTGGGTGATGTTTGAATGTGGCAGATGTTGCTGCTGAGGAACCTGGCAAATTCTTCAGACACAAACTGCATACCGTTGTCTGTCACCACCGTTTCCGATAACCCATGAGTTGCAAACAAGCGTCTCAGGGTAATGACTGATGCTGCTGCTGTTGCGTGTCTCACCCGAATGGCTTCAATCCATTTGCTGTGAGCATCGACCACAATCAGCAAATTCTCATCGTCGAGGCTGGCCTAGTCACAGTGAACCCGACTCCACGGTCTCTCAGGAAACGCCCATGGATGGATTTGGGCTGCAACAGGACTATGTTGACTCTGCTGACAGCTTGGACAACTTCTCACTTGTTGTTCCAACTCTTTGTTGATTCCTGGCCACCAGACGTGTGATCTTGCCAATGCCTGCATTTTCACGATGCCAGGATACATGCTATGAACTTCTTCAAGGATTCTAGTCCTCATCTCCCGATTATCTGGGATGGCCACTCGTGGTCCCCACAGGATTATGTCATTCCCAACTGACAGCTCTTCTTTCTTGCTGGCAAAGGGCTTTACTTCCTCTGGAAGATTCCTTGCACTTGGCCACCGTTCCATGATGTGGTTCTTCACCTTGGAGAGAACTATGTCCTTCTTGGTAGCTCTCTTCACTTCCTGTGCATCAACAGGGCATGTGTCCAGATCGGTGAGCAAGTTGATGCGTGCCTCTGGTGCTTCATCAAGCTCCGCGAGCACAGGGTGATTCCATGCAGTCATCTTCATGGATCGGCAAGCATGACAACGCATCTGCATTCTGGTGTTTCTTGCCTTCCCGATGGGCTATCTTGTAACTGTAGGCAGAGAGGGTCATATGCCATCTTGCTACGCGAGCAGAGAGGCCATTGGGCTGGCAGGCTTGTGGTCTCCCAAGAGTCCCATCAGCAGCCTCGCGATCAGTCACAATGGTGAAAGACCCCCCATGTAACTGCTAGTGGAACTTCTTCAGTCCGAAGATTATGGATAAACCCACCTTTTCATATTGTGCATAGTTCACTTCGCTGAGGCAAAAGCTATCGGGCGTT
>CM069137.1:8586201-8603701 GCA_035221665.1 Okamejei kenojei | reverse complement strand
AGCTTGTAATTGCCACAGACTCTCATGTTCCCATTCAGTTTCAGAACAGCTGTGATCGGGCATGCGAAATCTGCTATCTTCACCAGCTTGTTAACGCCATCTAAGTCATCTAATCCGGCACCAATCTGCTTTCTAGCAGCATATGAAACAGGAGCTGCCTTGTAAAAATTTGCTCCACTGTTTCCATCTTGTGGATACACTTTGGCTTGGTATCCCTTCAGTTCTCCGTGGGTGCTGCTATCAAACAGTTTGGTGTGTTTGTGGAGTATTGAGCTCATGGCCTCTTGCAAACTGTGTAGGTGGACTTTTGCTTGATTCCAGCATGTTCTGGCTGGCTCGATTTGACAGCAATCCAGGGTACTTCCTCAACCAGTCTCTTCCCATTAGACTTGCACCTTTCTTTACCACCACTAGGGTCAGCGTTTCTGGCTTCCTGTGAGGTTCGAGCTGTATACTGTATCGCTGCTTGTCCGTAGATGTCAACCTTCTGGCCTGTGTAGGATTGGGCCTGGGGTCCTGACAGAGTTTTCTGAAGACTTCTACTGGTACAATAGTCCTTGGACTTCCAGTGTCCACTTCTCGTTGTACCTCCCTGCCGTTTACGATCAAAGTTGCTGTATTTGGGTCAGAGTTCGTTGATCGACTCATCTTCCAAGTAGCTCATGGTTTCCTCTGATGAATTCCAAGCGGACTCCTCCAAGTCGTTTGCTTTTTTCTGGGATTGGCCCCTCCTCCGCTGGTCGGCTCTAACAGCATCACACTGGCTTTGGGTGTGACCCGTTCCCGAGCAACTGAAGCATCTACCCTCTCGGAATTTACACATCGCCGGCTCATGGTTGCCGCCACATCTCCAGCACTTCTTGAAGTATTAACCTTGTCTCTGGATGCCCTTGGTGGACTCCTTGTCTTCTTTAGTCCAGGCTTCTTCCTTTGAAGCTGATGGATGGAGGTAGCATCATCTTGAGGCCTTCCGATCTTCTTGATCTGCTCTACGTCTCGTTTAGCAACCTCCATCGCTGTCGCAATATTGACTGCATTCTCAAAGGTTAATTTCTGTGTACCCAACAGTTTTCACTAGATGTTAATATCTGCACATCCTACCATCAATCTATCCCTTAGCATATTCTCCAGTTCCTTAAAATTACACCCCTCACTTAACTGCCGAAGCTTTGCTAGGAACTGAGGGATTGTTTCATTTGCTTGTGTGCATGTATAAAACCGATATTTTTGCACTATTTCTGTTGGTTTTGGCGAGAAATGAGCAATTAATGCCTTACATTCCTCGTATGTTTAACTAGCGGGCTTTGCTGGCTGCAGCAACGCACGTGGGGTGTGATAGCCCTTGCTTCCTAAACCTCTAAGGAACAATGCTCTTTTCTTCTCTTCTGTAGTGATATCATTTGAAGTGAAACCAAGCCTCTAAGACTTTGGTCCATTCCATCAAACGTATACCCAGACTCTAAACTGGGGCACATTCCCAACCAATAGATTAGCCATGGTTGCACTGTTGTTGCTAATCAGTTACACAACCGTGCCTTCCCTCTTACACAATGTCCTTTTCAATGGACTTAATTCCTTTACCACTCAGCAGTTTTCCAGTAAATTCACTACTAATAATTCTCTATACTAATCGATTTATACTAATATACCAATATATTAATATACTAATAAAATAAGCGATTTATACCAACATACTGATATTAATAAAATACTAATATATTTCAAGCCATATACATAACGCTACGCACACATATATTTCCTTAAATTATTGTTATCAATTAACAATACATTAAATTCGTAAAGTCCAGCTTTTGTCCAACTTGACTGTCTCTGGACTCTTGGTGCCTCGACCTCTCGGGCTGTCCTTATGTGCTGGCTTCACGGCTAGCTTTTGCTGGCTTTGCTGGCTCTTTGCTAGCTTCACGGCTGGCTTTGCTGACGTTTTGGGTTGGGACCCTTCTTCAGACTTGCCGAGTTTTTGGTTCAGGACCCTTCTTTGTCACTTGCCCACCGTTTTGGGTCTGGACCCTTCTCCAGACCTTGCCGGGGTGGGTGGTGGGGGGACATAGCTGATCGCGACCCTTCTTTAGAATTTCTCCAGCACTTTGTGTCCTTTTGTTTTCACCGGCGCTGGCTCTCGGCCGACGCGACTTCATCGTCGGTGGCGGTCCGCTTGACTTGTCCGTGGGCGCTGCACGGAACTGGACACTCAATCGATGTCAGTGGTGGTTGCTGAACCTGGCCGTAGCCTGCACGGCACTGGAAAGTGTTCCAGGTTAGCAGACACCGTCGTTGTTCTGCTGGTTAGGCTTCTACTTCCAGCTGCGCTATTCGGTGAGCTGTGCTGCTCCGCTACATCACTGCTTGGTGCCTGGCGATCTTGCGTTCCCGTTCCGACCTTTTCTTGCCGTTTTGCCTGGTGCCTTTCCAACTCTGTGTGCCAAATACAAACACTTCTTTAACTTTCTTTTTTACAAGCCCTTTATACACACGCATTTAAAGAACAAACTTTACCATAAACTTTAGTTGAATCAACTATTACACTGATACCCAACAAAGATAAAGATCTTGAAGAGCCAGGATCATATAGAGCAATAGCTCTTTTAAACACAGACCAGAAAATATTAGCTAAAAGCCTGTCAAGAAGACTAAGTAAGTACGTTAGTAAATTAATACACTCTGATCAAACTGGGTTTATACTCAAGAGACATTCATTTAATAACATGAGACGCTTTTTAATATAATGTACTCACACAGAACGATAAACGAAGACTTATCAATTATTTCCTTAGGTGCAGAAAAAGCATTTTACCAAGTAGAATGGGAATATCTCTTCACAGTATTGCAAAAATTCCAACTAGGAGAAAATGTTATTTCATGGATAAAGTTGTTATATAACAATCCGACTGCCAGAATACTGACTAATCAAACTCTGTCACCTACATTTCAATTATCCAGGGGCAATAGACAAGGGTGTGCTTTATCACCAATGTTATTTGCCCTTGCTATAGAACCCTTAGCTGAAAGTATAAGAGTACATCCGAGCATTCATGACAACACTAAATATACTAATAATAAGATTTTGTTATATGCAGACAATGTACTTTTATATATTACCAACTCCTAAGTCAGTATCCCAAATATACTAAACCTCATAGAACAATTCGGCTCCTTCTCAGGTAATAGAATAAACTGGAACAAAAGTGACCATTATGCCGATATATAAAACCTCAAGACACTTCACATCTCCTAAAATTTTCCTTTAAAATCGCTACGGAAAATAATTAAATATCTTGGAGTCTACGTGACTAGAAAATATTCCTCTTTATTTCAAGCAAAATTTCCGCCATTAATCACCAAATTAAATGCCCTTATTCAATTTTGGAAAACATTTCTGATTTCCCTTATAGGTAGAGTAAATGCCATAAAGATGATTTTCCTTCTGCAACTCCTGTACCTATTTCAATCAATACCGATTTTCCTCCCTAAAAACTTAAAAAAAAAACTCGACTCTGTGATTACAAACTTTATCTGGGATTATAAAACTCACAGAATTCACAAATTACATCTATGCAAACCTAAAGAAATCGGTGGACTGGCTCTCGCTAATTTTCTTCTCTATTACTGGGCAACTAATATTAAAAATTTAATCTATTGGATGGACAATACATGCCAACAAGTAAACTGGTTAAAAATGGAGAGGGAAGATTGTTTGCCTTTCAATATAGGCGCGATTCTTCTCTCTCCAATACATTTGAAGAAATCAACGTATGAGAAAAATCCGATAATCCATAGCACCTTACGAATCTGGAAACAGTTGAAATCAACCCTTAAATTTAGAAATGTATCTCTCCTCTTACCAATCGCCAATAATCCCTCGATTAAACCGTCTGCTTTAGACAAGGCGTTCGTACAATGGGAAAGCCTAGGAATTAAAAAGCTGGGAGACCTTTATGAGAAAGGGACCTTCCTCTCGTTTCAAGAATTACAGTTGAAATATCATCTGAAACGCAGTCATTACTTAAAATATCTTCAAATACGAGACTATGTGAAAAGACACACGCAAGATTGTCACTCCATGGGTCCAGATATACTAGATAAATGCATGAACAGAAAGGCGAATACAAATAAGTTAATATCCTACATCTATAATACCCTTATAAATGTACATATCCCATCGTTGGAAATAATTAGGCGAGCATGGGAAGACGAATTGGGTTTAACAATTTCAAAGGATAGTTGGGACGAAAGTCTTTTTTATATATACATTACTGTTCTCTTAATGTTCGGCATTCCCTAATACAATTTAAAATACTGCATAGACTCTATTATTCAAAATCTAAATTGAACAAGATCTTCCCAAATATCTCTCCTATCTGCGATAAATGTATCCTCCAAGAAGCAACTATAACCCATTCTTTTGTCTCCTGCACAAAATTACAAAACTTCTGGAGGGGAATTTTTGATACATTTTCCAAAATGCTTAAAACTAAATTGGATCCCGACATAAAACTAATCACACTAGGCATGTCAGAGGCCTGTTCTGAGCTAACGATATTTCAAAGACGTTTCCTTAACTATGGCCTGATAACGGCGAAAAAAATATACTTACATTTTGGAAACAGACAGCAGTCCCCACAGTAAAGATGTGGTTCACAAACATTGTCCGAGACACTATATTTGGAAAACATTAGGCTCGTCTTGGCGGGAAAAACAGATCAATTTCTTCAGACATGGACATCCTTTACCGGATTCTTACAACAATAGCATGGTGCAACACAGGTTTAAATTTAAATCCGATACTGGGTGGGTGAGGTAGGGCGGGGGCGGGGGGACAAGGGACAAGGTATATCTCCACATTTTTCTTTTTTCTATTTCTATTTATTATCTTTCTGCCACACTACTTTGGTAGTTGAGGGGATTCTCTTTGTTCTTCTTCAATCTATCTTTTCACTTTCTACATTTTTTCTTGTTTTCTTTTTCTTTTCTTTTTTCATTTTCATAATTTAGGTTATAAGGTTAAAAAATGATAGCTGCACAATAAATGTATAATTTTAGATGCCGAAAGTTTTATCTCTGTACAATTGCTTCTAATAAATATAAACAAATAAACGTTCTTTTCGATCTTGGGATCGATTGCTGTTCTGTTCCTGCTAAGGGAATCACATCCTCGTCGCCAAATTGTTGTGTATTCGCGCTTGAAAATGGACTTTAAAATAAGACTCGAACACGAGAAGTAAAATAACAAGCTTCTTGTATTCTGATAGGCAAGTGAGTCTCACTGCGCATGCGTACAATTGCGCAACACCAATGCGCCATGTAACTCAGAGCTCTCCCGATGGATTTGGAAGTAACAGCACAAAGAGAAGCAGGAGAAAACACTGATTGGCTCTAGCCTGAGTGGGAGGAGATTTAGAAGTGTCAGGAGGGGAGGGAAAGGGGGAAGGTAAAACAGTTTGATAAAACTGAGGAATTTGGTTTGTAAAAATGGTAAATTAGGCAATTTATCAGTCAATATAAGCAAGCACTTTACAGTGAGGGAAGTGCCTTGTGAGTAAGTGCGAGCCTTTGGCTCGAGAGTCTTAGGAGAGGAGGCTACACAAAACGCTGGAGAGGGGAGACGAAAGCGGAGATGTCAAGCAAGCTGATTCAGTGTGATGCTTGCAGTATGTGGGAGGTCAAGGACACTGCTGGTGCCTCTGGCTGCTACAAATGTGAGAAGTGATCCAAGTACAGCTCCTGAAGGACCGTGTTGGGGAATTGCATGCAAGTGGTTGACCTCGGTTTCATTCGAGTAAACTGAGTCGTTCTCGCAAGTCCTACAGTGGGGATTGCTACACCTAAGGTACTGGAAGGGGAAAATGTGGTGTGGTGACGGTATAGAAAGGGAGGGAAACTTGGAATGCAAGGTCCCCGGGCGGTTGTACGTATTGTGAACCCCAGGTTCACCCACTTAGAAGCCGTCGGGACAGAAGACGTTTATCACACTGAGCAGCGGACTTGCTTGCGAAGCAAAAAGGAGCTGTTGTGCCAAAACCAAAGAGGCCCACGTCTGGCAACGCCATTGTAGTTGGAGACTCCATTGTGAGAGGTAGGACAGGGGTTTCTGCGGCAACAGACGGGATTCGAGGATGGGGTGCGCCTTCCTGGGTGGGATGCCAGTATCTGGATGTCACGGACAGAGTGCAGAAAATCCTCAAGGGCGACGTGGTTGGTGAACAGCCGGAAGTGGTAGTGCATGTCGGCACAAACGGATGTCGGAAGAGGGGATGAATATTTTGCAGCGTGACTTTAGAGAGCTTGGAAAAAAAAAAATGCTTGAAAAGCAGGACCTCCAGGGTGGTTATCTCTGGTTTGCTTCCAGTGCCTCGTGCTGCCGAGAGCAGGAAACAGGGAGATATGGGACCTGAATGAGTGGCTGAGTAACTGGTGCAGGGGGGGGGATTTAGATTCTTAGATCACTGGGATCCTGTCTTGGAGTAAAGGGGAACTGTTACAAAAGGTCCGCCCCCGATTGCATCCTTAACTGGTGGGACCAGGCATTCTGGCAGGCAGTTTGCCACTTACACGGCTGTTATAAACTGAATAAGGGGGGTTTGTTGGTTGGTTTGTTTTGTTGCTTGTTGGGGTTTGTTATGGGTTCTGGGGTGGTGTTGGGGGGGATGTGTTGGTTGGTTGGTGTGTTTGCTTTGGGGTTTGGTTGGGTTGTTTTGTTGGGGTGGGGTGGGTTTTGTTGTGGTGGGTGTTGGGGTTTTGGTTTGTAACGGCTGGTTGGGATGTGTTTGCTGGCTGGGGTTGGGGGTGTTTTTGGGGTTGTTGGTGTTTTGGTGTGGGTCTTAGGGATGGGTTGTTGGATTTGTTATGTTATTTTTGGGTTTGTTGGTGTTTAGTTTGGTGTTGGTTTTTTGTTGGTGTTTGTTGTGTGCGTGTGTTCGTGGGGTGGTTGGTGTGGGGTTTAGGTGGTTGTGTGGTCGGGGTTTTTGGTTTTTTTGGGTGGTGTGGTTTTGTGGGTTGGGGTTGTAGATATGGTTGTTTGGGTTGGTGGGGGTTGGTTTGTGGGGTTATGGGGGAGTTGTTGTGGTTTGGTGTGTGCTGGGTCTTGGTTTGGTGTTTGGGGGGTTGGCGGGTTTGGGGTTGGTTTGGGGGTGTGGTTGTTGTTTGGGGTGGGTTGTGGGGTGTGTGGTGGTTGGCTGGGTGGGTGGGGTTAATGTAATTTGGGGGTGGTTTTGGGGGGGGGTTTTGGGGTGGTAAATGGGATAGTCGCGGACCGGAGTAGAGTTAACAGAAAAAGAGAGTAAAGGGATGGTTAATGACCCCAGAATTAACGGGAAAGGAAGCTCACAAAGGGATAGGAGAGTAATGGCCAAGTGTAATAAGGGATCGATGTGAAAGGTGAGATGCGTAAGGAATTAAAAGTATTGTATATGAATGCGCGAAAGTATAAGAAGTAATGTAGATGAGTTGAGGCTAGTTAGAGGTTGGTAGATATGACATTGTGGGGATTACTGAGACGTGGTGCCTCTTGCTGCAGGAGGATCGGGCCCTGGGAAATTAATATTCAGGGTATATACATCCTATCGAAAAAGGACAGGCATGTGGGCAGAGGAGAGGGTTTTTTGTAGCTCTGCTGGTGAGGGGATGGAATTCAGCCCTTGCGAGGGAAGACATATGGGAGTGACGAGGAATTGTAAAGGCAAGAAGACACTAATTGGTGTTATCTACAGACCACAAAAATAGTAGCCCAGATGTGGGGTTGAAGTTGCGCAGCAGGAGTTAAAACTGCATGTAACAAAGGTAATGCCACTGTGGTGATGGAGGATTTCAATATGCAGGTAGACTGGGAAAATCAGGTTGATTCAGGACCCCAAGAAAGAGAGTTTGTAGAATGCCTCCGAGATGGATTCTCAGAGCAGCTTGTAATGGAGCCGACCCGACCAGAGAAAAAGCAATTCTGGATTTAGTGTTGTCTAATGAACAGATATGATAAGAGATCTCGAGGTAAAGGAACCGCTTGGAGGTAGTGATCAATAATATGATTAGTTTTAATCTGCAATTTGAGAAGGAGAACGTTAAATCGGAAGTTGACAGTGATGCAGTTGAACAAAGGGGACTATGAAGGCATGAGAGGGGAGCTGGCAAAGTAGAATGAGGGAAAGGGATCCTTGCAGGAATGACGGTTGTGCGAACAGCAATGGCAGGAATTATTTTGGGCATAATCGAAAGATTGCAGGGATCATTTAATTCCAAAAAGGAAAGAAGATTCTAGGGGTGAGTAGGAGGCAACCGTGGCTGACAAGAGAAGTTAGGGATAGAATAAAACTAAAAGAAAAGATGTATTAATACAGCAAAGAGTAGCCGGAAGCCAGAGGATTGGGAAGCTTTCATAGGAAACAGAAGGGAAACAAAATGGGCTATACGGGTGAAAAGATGAAGTACGAAAGTGAAGCTGGCCAGGGAATTTAAAGAAAGGACAGTAAAAGCTTCTTTAGATATGTTAAGGGAAAAAAAGAGTAGCAAAGTCAAATGTGGGTTCCTTGAAGGCAGAATGGGTGCAAAAATTATGGGCAACAAGGAAATGGATCCCAGAAGAGTTGAACAGGTACTTCTAGATCTGTCTTCACTTAAGGAAGACACAAACAATCTCCCAGATTGTACTGGAGGACAGAGGATATCTAATGGTGGGTTAGGGTAGAGGAACTGAAATAAATTTTCATTAGGCGGAGAAATAGTTATTGGGTTGGCTAATGGGGCTGAAGGATGATAAATCCCTTGGGCCCTGATGGTCTGCAATCCCAAGGTCCTCAGGAAGGATGGCTCTAGAAATAGTGGACGCATTGGTGGACATTTTCCAATGTTCAATAGATTCAGGATCAGTTCTGTGGATTGGAGGATAGCTAATGTTATCCCAATTTTCAAGAAGAGAGCAAAGAGAAAGAAAATGGGGAATTACAGAGTTAGCTGGACTTCGGTGGTGGGAAAGATGCTGGTCAAATTATTAAAGAGGTAATAATGGGCATTTGGATAGCAGTTTTAAAAGGATTATAATTCCCAAGGGTCGTGTCAACAATGAAATATAATTTATGAAAGGGAAATTCATGCTTTACTGATCTTCTGGAATTTTTTTGAGGATGTGACCTAAGTAAAATGGAATGAAGGGGTGCCAGTGGATGTAGGTATTAGACGTTCAGAAGGCCTTTGATAAGGGTCCCGCAAACGGGAGGCTTGGTGACCTAAAATTAGAGCACATGGTATTGGGGGTAGGGTGTTGACATGGATAGGAAAAATTGGTTGGCAGACCGGAAGCAAAGGTAGGAGTGAACGGGTCCTTTTCAGGAATGGCAGGCAGTGCGCGAGTGGAGTGTCGCAAGGCTCGTGTGTTGGGGCCAAACTGTTTTACATATATATTAATGATTTGGAAGAGGAAATGAGGAGCAACGCTAGCAAATTGGCGGATGAAAACAAAGCTGGGGTGGCGTGTGAGAACTGTGAAGAGGATGTTAGGAGGATGCAGGGGGGACCTGGACAGAGTTGAGTGAGTGGGCAGATGTGTGGCAGATGCAGTATAATATAGATAAATGTGAGGTTATCCACTTTGGCGGCAAAAACAAGGGAGCAGATTATTATCTCATGGGGGTTAGGTTAGGTAGGGGGGAGGTACAGCGAGACCTGGGTGTCCTTGTACACCAGAGTCACTGAAGTTGGCATGCAGGCACAGCAGGCAGTGAAGAAAGCTAATGGAATGTTGGTCTTTCATAACAGAGAGGATTTCAATACAGGAGTTAAAGAGGTTCTTTGCAGTTGTATAGGGCTCGTGAGATTCACATCTGGAGTATGGTGTACAGTTTTGGTCTTCCTAATTTGAGGAAGGACATCCTTGTGATTGAGGCAGTGCTGCGTAGGTTCACGAAGATTGATCCTGGGATGACGGGACTTTCATATGAGGAGAGATTTGAAAGGCTAGGTTGTATTCATGGAGGAGTTTAGAAGGATGAGGGGATATCTTATAGAAACATATAAAATTATAAAAGGACTGGAAAGTTAGATGCAGGAATTTTTTTTTCCAATGTGTGTGAGTCCAGACCAGGGGCACAGTCTAGATAGAATAAAAGGGGAGGTCATTAAGACTAAGCTGCTGAGAAAAAAAAAAGAAAAACTTTTTGACTCATAGAGAATGTGAATTTGTGGAATTCCCGTGCCACAGTGGGCAATGGAGGACAATAAATCACTGGATGGATTTCAGAGAGAGGAGTTGGATAGAACTTAGGGGGCTAGTGGAAATCAAGGGATTGGGGAGAAGGCAGGCAGGGAGTTATTGATAGTGAAGATCAGCCTATGATCACAATGAATGCGCCTGTACTGGCTCTTGAAGGGCTGAATGGCCTCCTCCAGCACCTATTTTCTATGTTTCCATGTTTCTAAGATGTTAAATATTGTAATCATATTTTCATACCAACAATAGGTTAATTCCTCGGTTTTCGTGATGCAAGTGAAATTTCCATTAGAGTAGTTTATGTGGGTGAAAGTTTGGTAATAATCCATCAGACACTTGTTCGCATCGAACTTATTAATTGGAACGAGGATTCCAATCCAAACGCCCAATCATGTGTTTTTATTATGCAATTTAATTTTACGACAAATCAGTACCGTTATTACAATCTGCAAAAGGGCAGGAGGGTGTAAATATTTTAGTCTCGACCCAGAAGCAAATTTATACAATCATTCAAGCTATGGCAGGTTAACTCGAGGTTTCCCGGGAGGAAGTATCAATATTATATTTCCAATCAATAACGCGTGTTGGGTTGCCGCGATTTCTAATTCATCCTGATTTAATTTATTCTCTTCCTAATTCCACAATCGTCACCTCAGAAATGTAACCTTATGGATGAATCGTGGCTGCAAGATTACTTTAAAAAGTGTTCAAATTGTGGGCCACAGCAATTTTAACCCCAAAAAAAAGCCATTACATTTAAAATAGTAAGATTAAATGAGAATTACCAAGGTTGATCTTTATTGCGATGAGGGATTTCGTGATGAAGACCCGCCAGCACGCATGCGCGGCATTCTTCAAAGCAGCGGTGTGCTGGAATCACAGAAAACATCATGGAAGGAGATAGTAAGATTAATAAAAGTAGAACATACCAGTTGAGCCTTATGAGAGAGGGTTGGGAGAACGGAGAGGGCACGGAAATCCCTCATCGCAACTCCTCATAAATAAAGATCAACCTTCAAACTTGGTATAAGTTAAATCTCGTTTAATCTTACTATTTTATCCGGGAGTCACGTGAGTGACTTCGTGAAGACTTCAAAGATTCTGTGATCTCTTACAGCCTGGACAACATCCATGCTATCACACTGCGCCCAATACGGATGGAGGAAGTTTGTTAATGCATTCCAGACTGAACGGCTTGAAAAATAATGCAGTTATTAAAAACAAAGAATCACAAAGCAAAACTCCTTCGGGGCTCCCCCGAGTTTTCGAGCCCCCCCGTAAACATTCACGGAGCGGCTGCCAGCAACAGCATCCGCGAACTGTGTAGCTGGGGGCGACCAACAGTTTATTGTTAAAACCTCTGTAAAGTCAATTCACTGGCCCGACCCCCGCGGGTGGCGTCGGATGTGGTCCAATGGGCACCTCCATGGCCCTCGCCGCTGATGGGGATGCCCAGCCTGGTAGAGTGAGAATTAAAAATGCCCCCAGTAAGTATCGATACCAGCTGCACCCAACAACACCCTGAGCACCTGGCAATAGGTCTGCACCAGTCTCAGTACCGGTGATGTGGTTGTTGGTGGTGATGAGGAGCCCCTGCTCCATCTTCCGGATGGTACTAGTTGTTCGGATAGTAATGTAGCGAGATGGGTGACATCAGTGGGGTACGACCGGAATTCCAACTGCAGGCCAGAGAGACCCAGGCCTATTGGTGCTTCAGCATTGTGCCTCGACAAAGAAAGTCCACCTTTGCAGGAGGTGTCGAGACCATCCGGGCGCAGCCGAGCTTGTGTAAGGCCCTGGACTCGTTGAGACTTGACTGTCAGTGCCATCAGCTATCACCACTTTAAGGGGCTGAGCTTGTCAAAGCGTGGCAGTGCCTGTCATTAGGGACCAGCTTATCAGTAGTGTAAGTACTACACCCCACATCCAAGTGATGTTGTTTATCGGACCGGTCGTGGGAGGGTGTTGGTGTTGAACACGCCCCCTCTATGAATTTTGGACACCAGATGGTGGTGCCACACCTATATTCAGGGATGAGGAGAGCGCATCCTGGCGCTGTTGATGGCACTGTAGCCGAGACCGCCATTCGTATGAAGACCGCCCTCGCTGGAATTCCAGGACGTCGGGGATCGTGGCAGAGTTGTAGGTGTGAGTAGGTGTGAATGGAGTTCGGGGGGGGCGCGGGAGTAGGCCTCCCAGCGTTCTGATGGGGCTGGTGTCCCGGGTATGCCCTGCCGGGTTGATATTCGCACGATGCCTGAAATCCCCCGAGGTCCATCCCCTGCCGCTGGGCGATATTGGTCCGTGCGGTTCCATGAGTGTGGCCTGCCCATCAGAAAAACACTGAAAAGCCAACAGGTTTAAGTGACCATGACACGTCTCCCCCACCGGCCCTGCCCCGACTCACGCCCGTTCCACCCCCCCCCCCCCCGTACCCCTAATGGCCACCCACCCGGTTAGCCCTGAGTGGAGTAAAGTGGGTAAGGGGGTGTTGAACAATTTGAAACCCACGTCGGACGTTAGTTGATTATTTGGCGGAAGAGACCACGACGTTGGGTGGGGGTACCATGGCGTTTGTGTAGGCCAGTCGGGTATTTGAGCAATATGCCTGAAGCAGAATCCAGTTGTATTTTCCGCAATACCCGACTGGGATGAGGGGGAGAATGGGGGAAATAGGTGCAGAACCATTTTCCCCAATGAGAGATCGTGGATAAAAGCCATAGCCAGTAGCCACTGGCCACAGGGTCTGGTTCCCAAGAACACTTTACGTTGGTATGTGAAAAGATGGTTAAACTGTACGCCAAAAGAGGTTGATATCTGGTGTACGCCAAATAGATAGAGGCTGATTTGAGCAAATATGTGGGGGTCCAACATCCACTCGATTGTTATCATTAGGATACACACACGTGACCTGGTCTCTGCCACTTGGTTGAGCTTCCTGGTTTAAATGGGGGTCGACTGTGAGCCAAATATTTCTTTCAATACCCCCAGTGCCAAATTGTGTTTGCAAACTTCGTCACAAGATAACGACCTGATACAGCCATATGATGTTTTTTATAAGCCACCACGTGGTATTATCTAGTTGAAGGGCGGACATGTAAATGCTGTAAATTGGTTTTTGCAGTATGCCCGCAGACCATGGATAAGCGGTCAAGCATCTCCAAATTAATTGATCCGTGCGAGGCGCTGTGGATTCTGAAGGAGGGTTAGATTAGAGCTCTTAAGGATCCATCTGCCACCACAACTGGACGTGGTGTCAGTCGCACGCCAGCCTTGGGGCGCTGTTGTTTGCCTCAGTTTGAAACACCACTGCGGGGTTGCATAACAAAACAGGGGTTTGTAACATGTACTAAAACATTGTCAACCCAACGATGTAGCTCAGATTTTTTAGCCTTAATTGGTAGCCGTAGAGACTGTCAAAGTGCACCAAGCATTGGCTTTCAATGCGGAGATCTTTGCCAGGTTGTAAGTTTGATAGTGCAGTTGTGGGGCCGCAATTGTGCAGTGGAAATGTGGCTACCAGTTTCCCAATCACCTTAGCAGTATGTCGAAGGTCGGCACCCGGCGCAAGCACGGTGGTATATGCATCTTTTCTATAGATGCCTTTGCTGGGTAGTGATAGTGACTATCATTGGGTGTCAATAGTGCAGCCCAGATAGTCCATGATTTAAGTGGGGCGAATGTCGATTATTCTGGATGGGTAACAAATCCTTTACGTCTCGAATAAGTTTATGGTTGCTGTAACTGCCTGCTCTGCCAATTGGAGGATGGACCTCGATAACGATCACGTCTAGGTAAGCCATGATGATATAATGCTGTAGATCCGTAGGATAGCCAGGATTCGGTTTGGACTATATTGGTAAACAAGCCTAGGGGCTGTGGTTAAGCCATTGGGTAAAGTTCCGCTTTCATAATGTCCCTATCGGACCATTTTCAAGAACTTCCGATGGATTTTTGATTGGGACAGTATTGTATGCATCTTTGAGATGATGAAAGCAATAAAGTACTGGAGACAGAGAGCTGCTTAAGCGGTTTCGAAAGATGTCCACTTTAACATGAGGAATATTATACACAAAGTGTTCAACTGTAGTTAGGTCAATGATGATCCGAAACTCCATCTTTTGTCTGGTTTTCGGAACGATGTTGGACACGAACTCAATGGGTTCTGAGTCGTTTACCCTATCACCCCTTTTGTTTGGCTACCGTTTTAAAAATTTTGCAAGTCCTTGCTCGATCTCCTTTTTGAGCTAGCGCAAATTGTGCGATGACGGGGATGCGGTGTGGGGAAGGTGACTGTTAATGAATCTATGACAGAGCCATGGAACACTGTGTAAAATAAAAGGTCGGTTGGTAGTTATGATAACCCCTGCTGAAGCCGCAAACCGTCCTCCTATTGCAGTGGGCCCATTGCTACTTGTTAGTAGAACCAGACCCCCTTACTCCATGGTCAGGTATGGTGGTTTGGGTGGGCGCTGTGTGGCTTTACACTTGGTAGATGGTCGCAATGGGAGTTGGGGAACTGGCGGAGGATTAGCCAAAGGTGGTTGTCCAGAGGGCGATGTTTCCAAGCCGTATATGCTGTTGGAAAGGCGTATTTGTTCCTCGATGAAGGAGGCGTCACCATAGAGGGCCGAGTCCTGGGCCTCATCTTCCATCCCTTTACTTTTCCCCAGCAGGTCTTCGAACAGTGATTGTGGTGGAATGCGGCACAACCTGAAATTTAGGGTTGGAGCGTGGGGCGGGTGGAGCTTTTCCTGAGACAAGTAATCTCACAACTGGGGCAGTGCAGAGTAAAGCTAGCGATCTGCTTTACTCCTCGAACTCGTCTCCCCATCGGGGTCTGGGTATGCAGTGTATTTCCGTGGATGAGTTGTTTCAGGATTGTTGGAGGCTTGCATCCTCGTGATTGGCAGTGTTTGCTCAAATTCCCCAATGGGAGCATTGACCAAGGGAACATTGAGATTAACACCTTCTCCGTGGGCTTGAACTTATCATGGTGACACTGAGGACACGTTGGCCTGTAGCTGGTGAAGGTGAGAAAGTTAATCGTCTCTGCCAGTTGGCATGGAGAGGACCCTCCCAAAGGAAGGCAGTAGGAAATTGACCCACAGAATCCTAGTAGGTCCTCATTGACCTCCCAGCATGGCTGGCCTGATTTCAAATTTGCTGTCCTCAAGATCTGGCAGTCCAAAGTGGAAGGCGAGCAAATTGGCGGCCCGACGGCCGTGGGAGCGATGCCGGGGACCAACGTTAGTCCGGTGCCTGTTTTGTTGAACGAGGCGTCACCATTTGCTCCAAGGTCATGGGACGTCGCTTATGGCGTAGCCGACAGCGATTACCAGGCTTGCAATGTGTACTGGGGCTCACCAGAGACTGCCCCATGAAAGGTGAGTGCGATTTGTGGTAGGAGGTCTGTCAACATGCTCTGCAGGCCGACGAGGGGACTGTGGCGGTCCGGTTTGCTGGTGGGAAGGCCAGTGGATAATAGACGGTGGGGCCCCCTGGGCCTGGTCCCGGGTCTGTGCAGGCTTACCCCTACCTCTGACATTATTGTTCTGGTAGGCGGTGCATGTCGGCAGCAGCCAGGCAAAGTGTAGGACGGATGTGGCTGCCACCTATGCTTGCCTCTCGGGGGGCAGAACCTCGGTGTGATAGCTGTGGCAGACTGCTCCTGCAGGGCTGCGCGGATGCTGCAGCCGCTCCACAGGCCCGCGGTAAGTCTATAGGAGACTCGGCTGCTTTCGAGTCCTGTTCTCTGTGGGTCAACGTCGGCCAGTCTTCTCCTCGGCTCGCGGGAACTGATAAAAGACAATGGGGTGTTGCGTCGCGGTGCGTGAGGTAGCTCGTACCTGGATTCTCCCCCGGGGGACGGGAGCCCGACTGCAGGGTTTCCCCACTGCCCAGCGGGCTGTTGGGAGCCCGCGGAGTTCGCAGGATGAACCCATGATCAGGCGCCGCCCAAGTCGGACTATACAGGCCGTTTCCCGGATGCGACGGTTGTTGAGAACCCGCTCCGGAGAAGTATCCGCGACCGAAGTCCAGGGGCTTGGAAAGCTTACCTTTTCCTTTCCATGCATCGTTACCTGCAGGTCTGGAAACACATAGACTCTACTTGCAATCCAGCTTAAGGTAAGTAAACTTACCTTTTCCTGGTCCGTTGAGGATCTGTGGAGAGAGCGCACTCCCCCCCCAGCAGTGTCCCGGGTAGCAAAGTGAGCGTAGATATGGCGCGCATGTGTGCTGGCGGGGTCTTCACGAGGATCACTCAGTGATACTAAGTTTAATGAAATAAGGTCTTGTGCAATCATCCCGTGTGATTGTGATGGATCCAAATATAATGCAATGTTTTAAGACAGTGACGACTGTATATCTGATGATTCTTTAAAATAAAAAATATAGTTAATTTTCAGGATTGGGAATTCGCCATAAGGGAAACGTCAATGTTATGATTGATTTAAACGCAATGTTGGCTAGATAAATGCTAAGTGCAATTGTTGAAAATATCATTGTTTAATCGCGGCAAGGAAATGTTAAGCATCTTGCATCTGAAAACAAAAGCTCATTGCATTTATTGAACCACTTGGCATTCTGTTAATGTTTCCAATGACAGGACAAGATGTTGAAAATCTAAAGTGCCTTTGTCAAATTGCACCGGTGGAGTTGGGGTTTATGCACTACCTATGACTCTCGATCGTTGTGAAAGGCTAGGCAGACGCGTTCATTGGGGTTATCAAGTGGGCACTACTTTTATCGACGTTTCGTTTGATTTAACCCTCGCTCCGTCTTTCTGTTTAGGCTCCGGCGGTGCCCATTGTTCATTCTGGTGTCAGAACCATCCCTTTGCATCTGTCAAGTCGGTTCTTAGGGAGAACAAAATGCGGGTCTTTTCCTCCTTCGCCAGAGCACTGGCTACTCGTTCCTGCTACACCGTGATGTTTCGAGGCTGTTGGCGCTTCGCACCTCGTGATCACCGGTCTAATCAGTACGAGTCGGTAGAGTGTTGCCAGGACTCGAGATCAAAAATTCTACGGGCATGATGTGTCTCCAGCTCCGCTGTTAGCCTCCGCTGCAAGTCGTATATCGAGTTTCTTTCTTTAGAAAGGCTTCCCAGCCAGCATCCTCCCAAGGGGTGTGAGCTCACAGTATACAGCATTGCGATGGAGGGTTGGACTGCCCGGAAAGCGGGGCATGTTGATGCAAAAGACAACCAGTTTTCAATACTTTTAATATTGATAGTAAATGCAGGACGATAAGATTTATACTCTTCTAGGGAATAGTCTGTTATGCACA
>CM069137.1:8506901-8585701 GCA_035221665.1 Okamejei kenojei | reverse complement strand
TTTTAGGGAGGCACAAAATTCTGGAGAAACTAGCGTGTGAGGCAGCAGCTCGGGGCGAAGGATATAGCAACGTTTCGGCCTGAAGCCTACTTTGACTGCCTAGTTTGGAGATACGCATTAAAACAGGTCCTTTGGCCACTGGGTCAGCGCCGACCACGAATCCCCGACTTAGCACTATTCCTGCACTCATGAGGGCAATTTGTATCACTTACCAGAAGCCAATTAACCGACAGCCTTGTACGTCTTTGGAGTTGTGAGGAAACCGAAGATCCCGGAGAAAAACCACAGCAGGTCACGGGGAGAAGGTACAAGAAACCCCGTACAGACCGCACCTGTCAGTCGGGAATCGAAACCCGGGTCTCAGACACTGGCATTAGTTGTAAGGCTGCAACCTCTACCGCTGCGCCACCTTGACCGCCCAGCTACTGTGACCACCAGGTACGTTAGACAGGTACATGGATAGGGACAGGTTTGGAGGGGATATGATCAAACGCAGGCAGGTGGGACTAGTGTCCTGAAGGGCTATTTTCCACACTGTACGGGACATGGTTGGTCCGTGTTTGTGGGCAAGTTGGGCCAAAGGGGCCTGGTTTCTACGGTGTATGGACTCGGATGGGCCTACTAAACGGCCTCATTGTTTCCTATAACTTATGAACTTCCTACCCGAGCATCTCAGAAGTGTGAATCCCAGGATGAGCTGAGGAGGCACGAGTGTGATAAGAGTTCTCACCCGATCCGGTTTCCTAAACTCAGGATAACACGATCCTTACTGGCCAGAGAACGTTTGTTGAAATGAATGAAATCACCTTCCTGCAAAAATATAGTCCGTACACAATATCTGGAACCATGTTATTAGCCATTACTATAACCCATATATATAACAATTACAGCACTGAAAACAGGCCCTCTCGGCCTTCCAGTCCGTGCCGACTACCGCCATTAGTTTTCCCCTTGTCCTATATACCGCACTAGACCATACCCCTCCAGATTCCCTTCACGTCGCGCCATATACCTTATCCACTTTACTCTTAATTGTTAAAATCGATCCTGCCTTCCACCACCTTCTGATGGAAGCTCATTCCACACAGCCACCACCCTCTGAGTAAAGAAGTTCCCCCTCACGTTACCCCGAAACTTCTGTCCCTTAAATTCTCTGGACATGCCCTCTTGTTTGAATCTTCCCTACCGTCAATGGGAGAAAAACGTATCCATCGTTCAACTCTGTCTATCCTTTCATCATTTTACAGACCTCAATCAAAGTTCCCCACGTAACCTTCTGCGCTCCAAAGAATTAAATGAGCCTAACTTGTTCAACCTTTCTCTGTAACATAGTTGTTGGAACCTGGCAAACATTCTTGTATAATCTCCTCTGTACTCTCTCTATTTTGTTGACATGATTCCTATAACTAGGCGACCAAAATTGTAAACACCATACTCCAGAATTGGTACTTACCAATGCCTTTGCACAATTTTAAACATTACTTCCCTATCCTATATTATTATTTTTTAGTTTAGTTTAGAGATTAATGAACGGATACAGGCCCTTAGGCCCACTGGTTTCATGCGACCAGCACAAACCTGGACACTAGCCACTTCCTACTCACAAGGGGCAATTTACAATTTTACCGAAGCCAATTAACCTGCAAACCTGGAGTGTGGGAGGAAACCGGGAGTACCCGGAGAATAAAACCCGAGGCATGGTCACGGGAGAGAGCGTACAAACTTGCACAGGGACAAGCGCCACGTTGTCGGAATCGACCCGGTTTCCTGGCGCGTGAGGCCGCGCTACCGCCACGCCTGTTCCGCCACGTTAAAATTGCTTTGTGTGGCGCACTTGTTTTAAGGCAAATGCGATTAATCCCAAGGGGCAGATAGTAGTTTCGGGAAGCGGGAGAAGAGATGTAAAATCAGCGCACGCCTACTAAATCATCAGAAATGCTTGTTCTCCTTTGTAATGTTAAAAGTATTGCCAGAGTTTCCAGGCAAATCTTCACTTGGGTGGATGTAGATTGGCGTATATTCCGTGTCTGCCACTCAGAATGTAGAGAAAACAGGCATGTTTGTTCTTCACGCCCTCTGCATTGAAACGGTTAAAATAAATTTTGGTGACTGTGCTTGCTGCCTGTAAAGCTACAGTTTAATCTGAGATTTCTGTACAAACAAAAAAGTTGTCATTCACTTCAGAAGAAACACGCTGAGTCATAGAGAACGTAGTCATAGGAGACACAGCGTGGAACACAGGCCTTTCGCCCAACGTTGCCCACACTGAACAACATGTCCCATATACGCTAGTCCCTGCTGCCTACATTTGGCCGATATCTCTCCAAACCTGTCTTATTGCCTATGATTTTTTTTCTTCTCTCGTTACAAAATTGGTTGTCACTGGAAAAAGCCAGCGTTTATTGGCCATCCCTATTCTAAGAGAACGTTTGGCAGGGTTTAATTTGGTTCAGTTTGAGATACAGCGGGAAAGGAAACAGGCCCTTCGGCCCACGACCAGCACGTTGACCCTGTCACTAACCACTATGCTACAAACGCTAGGGGACTTATTTATGTAATGGTTGTACTGAGTGCACGTGGGCAAAGATTGTCACATGTCTTCCTTGGGTCATTGTCTAATCTAAAAGGGGCAATCCCAAAACTGGCTGTATTTCAATAGGGACAATAGACATGCACTGAGTTATTGCCCCAGAGTAGGGGAATCGAGAATAAGTTTTCCATAAGTTTAACTTGGGGAGAGGGGGGGAAAGATTTTTAAAAATAGGAACTGGGAGGCGGTAACATTTTCACATAAGTGCAGGTGGTGGGTGTATGGAATGAGCTGTTGGTTGAGGTATGTTGGGGCAGGTACTATTGCACCATTTAAGAAGCAATTAGAAACATAGAAAGTAGAAAAATAGGTGCAGGAGCAGGCCATTCGAGCCCTTCGAGCCTTGCACCGCCTTTCAATATGATCATGGCTGACATCAAAAAACCTCCGTATCCTGTACCTGCCTTCTCTACATACCCCCTGGATCCTTCGCCAAAGGGCCACATCCAACTCCCTCTTAAATGATGGCCAACCGACTGCCTCAACTACCTTCTGTGGCAGGAGAATTCCACAGATTCACCACTATCTGTGTGAAAACGTATTTTCTCATTCTCGGCTCCTAAAAGACCTTCTCCCCTTATCCTATATAACTGTGACCCATTGTCCTGGACTTCCCCAACATCGCGGGAACAATCTTCCTGCATTAGCCCGGTCCAACCCCTTAGAATTTTGTAAGTCTCTATGAGATCCCACCCTCATTCTTGCTTAAATTCCAGCGAGTACATTTAGACTGTGTATATGGAGTTGCGGCAGGTTTAAAGGGATTATGGGGCAAAACGAGGCTTGGTGGTACTAGTGTAGATGGGTCATGTTGGCCAGCAAGGGCCAAGTTGGGCTGAAGGGCCTGTTTCCGGCTGTTGGACTGTGCGTATGACATGCAAGCTGGTCCATTCAAACATCTGCCACAGAGGGTAGTTGAGGCCAGTTCATTGGGCTATATTTAAGGTGAGTTGGATGTGGCCCTTGTGGCTTCTAAGGGGATTCACGAAGGGTATGGAGAGAAGGCGGTACGCTCTGGGATTACTGAGTTTGGATGATCAGCCAAGGATCAATATTGAAAATGGCAGGTGCAGGCTTCGAGGGCTGAATGGCCTACTCCTGGACCTAAATTTCTATGTTTCTATGTTTTTCTTATCCCTCAAGTAGACTTTTCTTCCATTTCCAAATAAACCTCAGGGCCCAGAGACAAGCTATGCTTTTTTGTCCTTTATACTTTGTCCGTAAGTGTGTAGAGATTATCGGATCAGTGACCCAGAGTAACTATTGCAGGAGATATGACGGACACATCCTCTTGTAGCAGTTGTAGAATTTAAATTCAGTTAATAATCAGGAGTTTAGAAAAAAATGAAATAAATGTAAATGTGTCCGATGTGAAAAATACTGGATTGTTGCAAAAAACGCATCTGCTTCCCTCAACGTGACCGCGTGGGGTTTTCTGAGATCTTTGGTTTCCTCCCGCACTCCAAAGACGTACTGGCTTGTCGGTTAATTTGTTTGATTTGATTTAGTTTAGAGATACTGGCCCTTCGCCCACAGGAAGTCCATAACCGACCAGCGATCCCGCACATTAACGCTATCCTACACACACTTGGGGTCAATTTATTACATTTATACGGAAGCCTTTTATACTACAAACCTGTTCGGTCTTTGGAGTGTGGGAGGAAAACCAAGTTCTCGGAGGAAAACCCACGCAGATAACGGGGAGAGGGACGTACAAAACTCCGTACTGACAGGCACCGTAGTCGGGGAATGAACTGGCGCTGCAATCGCCAGTAGGCAGGAAGTCTTACCGTTATGCCACCTGTGCCACCCTTTAGCTTGGTGTAAATACAAAATGTGTGCTGGATAGTGTTAATGTGCAGGGATTGCTGGTCACTACGGAACGTTGGGTCCGAAGGGCCTGTTTCCGCGCTGTATCGCATAAGCTACAACCGAGAGCATTCCTGAACCTACTGTCTACTCTTGGTGGACCCTTGGATATCCTTGTTCGGACTTTGCTGGCTTTACCTTGGCACTAAACGACTATTCCCTTTCTCTTTGCGTTTTTGTGTGTCTCTGTAAATGGCCCGGACTGTAATCGTGTATAGTCTCTCCGCCGGCTTGTGAGCACGCAACAAAAAGCTTTTCTCTGACCTCGGTACAAGTGGACAACACCTATACTGAAAGTGAAACTTACACTTGGCTATTTTGTTCAGGAATAATTATTCTCTGATCTTGCCATATTACGCCACAAGTTGCTTAATACAAAAATAAATGACAGGTTGATCTGATACAATAGAGCCAAAGTTATTTCATTCACACAGATGTTGTCATTGGCACGCGAGGCATTTATAGCCACTCAACAGCTTGTTGGGTCGTTTCAGAACATCTACTAAGATGGATATTAGAGTCTAATAATTAGCCAGACGGGTGGGTTTTATAATAGACACTATTACTGAATAAGCTTTTGTTCCAGAAAACGTAATCACATAAACCTCCCAGCTGTGGGGTGGGGGGTTAGCTCATAATCTGTGTATTCATGCCTCACAATGCTTAAATACCAACCCCAGCGGCCAGGAACCACTCGACGTGAGGAAACTGCAGATGCTGGTTTATTAGAAGGAAAAGGCACAAAGTGCTGAGTAACTCGGCAGCTGTGGAGAACGTGGATAGGTGACGTTTTTTGTTGGGACTGAGAAAGGTCCCGGCTCAACATGTCGCCTGTCCGTGTTCTCCGCTGATGCTGCTTGATCTACTGAGTTAAGTGTAGTTGCGTGTGCGTTAATTTAGTTTAGTTTTGGCGGTCAACGGTGGCGCAGCGGTTGAGTTGCTGCCTTACAGCGAATGCAGCCCCGGGTCCCGGGTATCGATCCCGACTACGGGTGCTGTCTGTACCAGTTTTGTACGTTCTCCCCGTGACCCTGCGTGGGTTTTTCCTCTGAGATCTTCGGTTTCCTCCCACATTCCAAATACGTGCAGGTTTTGTAGGTTAATTGGCTTGGTAGAAATGTAAAAAATTTTTCCCTCGTGGGTTTAGGACAGTGTTAATGTGCATGGATCGCTGGTCCGGGCAGATACGGTGGCCGAAGGACCTGTTTCCGCGCTAATCTCTAAACTAAAGTGTTAGTTTAGTATAGTTTAGTTTAGTTTTGTTTAGGTCAGTCCAGTTTGTCGGCAAAAACAAAGAATTTCACTGCAGCAAGGTACAAGTGACAATAAAGTATAAAGTATCATCATCATCAGCAGCAGTTTAGGTTAGTTTAGTTTAGAGATACAACACGGAAACAGGCCTTTCGGCCCACACCGAGGCCCGTGCCGACCATCGCGATCACCTATACCGTGCTGACCATCTAGTTCTATGTTATCCCAGTGTTGCACTAGGGGCAATTTACAGAAGTCAATTAGCCTGCAAACCTGCAAATCTTTGGAATGTGGGAGGACACCGGAGCACCCGGAGAAAACCCACGCAGTCACGGGGAGAACGTACAAACCCCGTACAGACGGCACACGCAGCCTGGATCGAACCCGTGTCTCTGGCTCTAAACAGAAGCAACGCTACCGCTGCGCCACCCTTATTCCTGCGGGAATTACTCCGGCAGTTTGTCTCTTTTTGTGTGCAATGTTAAATTCTTTAATGTTGTGTTATATTTTTATTGGTGTGCTGCAAATGGCAACTCAAGTTTCACTGCACCAATCGGTGTAGGTGACAATAAAGGTCCTTTGCCTTTGTCTTTGTCTTTTTTTGTTATGTGACCACCGAGCTATTCAGTACCTCCTGAAATACGATAGGATAGAACTTTATTTTATCTCAGGAGGGGAATTGCTCAACCTCAGTCGTAAGATCATTTGAAAGTAGGGTAAATTCAAGGAAAAGCATTGCTGAAGAGATGGAACAGTAGTTAGCCATAGTTTTTAAATTGTTTTACAAGGACTGTACATTCACATAAGCAATGAAATGGAAAGAAATAAAATTCTATTTTATAAATAAAACATTAAGAAAAGCAAAGCTTGTCTTGACGTAGCTCCTTACCCAAGGTGCATCACGGTGGCGCGGCGTTAGAGTTGCTGCCTTACAGCGCCAGAGACCCAGTTCGATCTTCACTACGGGTGCTATCTGCGTGGAGTTTTATATTTTCTCGCCGTGAACTGCCTGGGTTTTCTCCAGGATCTTCGTTTCCTTCCACACTCCGAAGACTTACAGGCGTGTAGGTTTAATCGGCTTGGTGTAAATGTAAAATTGTCCCCAGTGTTTGTGTGTGGGATAGTGTTAGTGTGCTGGGAAGGCTGAGTCGGTGTGGATTCGGTGGTCGGAAAGGCCTGTTTTTCCGCGCTGTATCTAAACCAAATTAAATTGAGGATTTTTGAGGGACCATAGGTTTGTGATAGTGATATCAGCTGAAGAATGAACATTGGTCAATGGTCAGGAACATTTTTATCTGCTCTTCAAAGAGGAGAATCAGATCATTGCTGCTATTTGGACAGAAGCCATTCACTGATCCATGTCCCCACAGACACCAACCATCATATATAAAAGGAAAAGGATGCAGTTTTTTTTTTGTGTTTTTTTTTTTAAATCAAAAATTATTTATTTAATTACGATCATGATCCAAAACAAAACCATGAATAATAGACCCACCACCATAGTACAAAATTACCAAATTAGACACTAAATTTCAAAACAACAATGTTAAATATACTAAATAACTACTATACAACTTTGTCCCTCTCTAACATCACCCGGGGCGCTGATGTTACCCCTGGAAAAAAAGGGGCAAGCCTCTTGGCTGCACAGTGGTCTGCCCTACAGCGCCGGAGACCTGGGTTCGATCCTGACCTCGGGTGATGTCTGTACGGAGTTTGTATTTTCTCCATGTGTAAATTGAAATTGTTCCTACTGTGTGGGATAGAGCTAGTGTGGTGGGCCAAAGGGCTTAGTTTCTACACAGTTTCTCTAAAGTAAAGTCTGTCTAAAGAGCGGGTCTAGGTTTTAGATTGTTACTGTCACATGCAACCACACACAGTTATTAGGTACAGTGAAAATCTTTTTGTTTGGCAATCTTACATTCTACCATCAAATCCGATATAATACTATACCTGAAAATAATTAAGTCAAACCTCTGTCAACAAGCAAGAGTCAAGAGTAAAAGCCCTGTCCCACGGTACGAGTTTCATTCCAAGAGCGCTCCCGAGTTTAAAAAACATCAAACTCGTGGTAAGCACGGAGAATGAACGTAGCGGGTACGTCGGAGCTCGGGGACGTCTAATAGCGGCTCGTAGTGCTAACGGCAGGTACTCGGGAAGACTCGCTAATGGCAGGTAAGCACGGGAAGACTCATGAAGATTTTTCAACATGATGAAAAATGTCCACGAGAGCCCCGAGTACCGACGAGTGGCCATTACCGTAAAGTTTGAATCAGTGCAAACTCGGAGAACTCTTGGAATGAACTCGTGCCGTGGGACAGGGCTATTAAGAGTATTTTATTGTCATATGTCCTGAAATGGAACAATGAAATTCTTACTTTAATTTAGTTTAGAGATACAGCACGGAAACAGGCCCGGGTCCGCACCGACCAGCGATGCCCGCATATTAGCACTACCCTACACACACTAGGGACAATTTTTACATTTACCGAGCCAACTTACCTACAAACCTGTACGTCTTTAGAGCGTGGGAGGAAACCAAAGGTCTCGGAGAAATCTCACGCAGGTCACGGGGAGAGCGTAAAAACTCCGTACAGAAAGCACCTGAAGTCAGGATCGAACCCGGGTCTCCGGCGCTGCAAGGCAGCAACTGCGCCACCGTACCGCCTACTTGCGGCAGCACGACACACGTGTAAACATAGTGGACACCGTGATAAACAGCAAAAACACCTTCAATAAATTAAAACAAATATATATAATGCAAATCAAAAACAAAGCCCCAAGTGCAATCCAGGCAGTTCGTAGTTTAGAGTTCAGTTGGAGGTTGTAGTGTTTAATAGCCTGTTGGCTGTAGGGAAGAAGCTGCCTCTGAACCTGGACATTACAGTTTTCAGGCTCTTGTACCTTCTTCCCAATGGCAGGATGAAATGATGAGAATGGCCACGATGGTGTGGGTCTCTGATGATGCTGGTTGCCTTTTTTGAGGCAACGACTCCTATCGAGTGATACGGTGTGAAAACAGGCCCATCAGCCCAATTCGCCCACATCGGCCAACATGTCCAATCTACACTAGGCCCACCTGCCCGCATTTCACCCGTAACCCCTTTAAACCTCTCCTATCCATGTACCTGTCTGAATGTTTCTTAATTGTTGCAATATAGACATTAAAGTTAGACATTAGAGATATAGCGCGGAAACAGGCCCTTCGCCCACCGAGTCCACACCGACCCGCGATCCACGCACACTAGCACTACCTCACACACACTAGAGACATTTTACACTTATACCCAGCCAATTGACCTACAAGCCTGTACATCTTTGGAGTGTGAGTGGCAACCAGACATCTCGGAGAAAACCCGCGCAGGTCATGGGGAGAACATACAAACTCCATACAGGCAAGCACCCGTAGTGAGGATCGAACCCGGGTCTCGGCGCTGTAAGCAGCAATCTCTACCGTTTGTGCCACGGTGGCCGTCCTTGGGAAAGGAGCTATGCCAATTCAAGTGCCTAATCTGAGGAAAGACATTCTTGCCATAGAGGGAGTACAGAGAAGGTTCACCAGACTGATTCCTGGGATGGCACGACTTCCATATGAAGAAAGACTGGATAGACTCGGCTTGTACTCGCTGGAATTTAGAAGATTGAGGGGTGAATCTCATAGAGACTTACAAAATTCTTAAGGGGTTGGACAGGCTAGATGCAGGAAGATTGTTCCCGATGCTGGGGAAGTCCAGGACAAGGGGTCACAGTTTAAGGATAAGGGGAAGTCTTTTAGGACCGAGATGAGAAAATTGTTTTTTCACACAGAGAGTGGTGAATCTGTGGAATTCTCTGCCACAGAAGGTAGTTGAGGCCAGTTCGTTGGCCATATTTACGAGGGAGTTGGATGGGCCCTTGTGGCTGAAGGGATCAGGGGTATGGAGAGAAGGCAGGTACAGGATATTGAGTTGGATGATCAGCCATGATCATATTGAATGGCGGTGCAGGCTCGAAGGGCCGAATGGCCTACTCCTGCACCTAATTTCTATGTTTCTAAGTCTGAAGCAGGGTCTCGAACCGAAACGTCACCTATTCCTTCTCCCAGAGATGCTGCCTGTCCCGCTGAGTTACTCCAGCTTCTTGTGTCTATCCCATATAACCCCTGTCTAACTGTTTTTTAAGTGTTGGGATAGTCTCTGCCTCAATTACCTCCTCCAGCAGCTCGTTCCATGCACCCACCACCCTTTGTGTAGTTACCCCCCTCAGATTCCTATTAAATCTCCCCCTCACCCACGTAAACTTCTGCTCCTTGAAGATTGAAGAAAGAACTGCCGATGTTGGTAAAATCGAAGGTAGACACAATATTTAAGACCCCAGACTGAAGAAGGGTCTCGACCCGAAACGTCACCAATTCCTTCTCTCCATAGATGCTGCCTCACCCGCTGTGTTTCTCCAGCATTTTGTATCTACGTTAAATTTATGTCCTCTGGTTCTCAATTACCCTGCTATGTGCATTTATCCGATCTATTCCTCTCATGATTTGGTGCACCGCTATAAGATCATCCCTTCTCCTCCATGCGCTCCAAGGAATAAAATCCTAGCCTGCTCAACCTCTCCCTAAGCATGTTGTGAAATGGCCAGCAAGAGTTCCTTTAAAATTGGTGGTGACCTCCTGCACACAGCAAAGACTCAGTTGTTGGGGAGATCTCAGAGCTGGGCATCGCAGCCAAGGACAGTGTTTATTGTCCATGCCTGTGTGCCGTTGGCACTCTTTCCAACCCTTTCACCATTCGGAACGTTTCAATGAGGTCAAAAAAGCGGATCGGGGTACTGATTTTGGATATTCAGCCATGATCCTATTGAAGAAGGATCTCGACCCGAAACGTCACCTATTCCCTTCGCTCCATAGATGCTGCCTCACCCGCTGAGTTTCTCCAGCATTTTGGTCTACCTTCGATTTTCCAGCATCTGCAGTTCCTTCTTATATTGAATGGCGGTGCTGTCTCAAAGGGCCGAATGGTAGACTCCTGCACCTATTTTCTATGTTTCTATATTTCTGAGCAGTTTTGGGCCCCGCTTATGAGGAAGGCTGTGCTGGCGTTGGAGAGGGTCCAGTGGAGGTTTAAGGAGAATGATCCCAAGAATGTTTGTGTTAACACACGATGAGCGTTTATTGAGTTCTGGACCCATTCTCTAGCTGGTGAGAGGACGGTTCCGTTGCCTGAAAACAGCTGGGAAGAAATTGTCCCTGCTTCTGGAGGTATATGCTTCACACTTCTGTACCTCTTGCCGGATGGGAGAGACTCACAACACTGCAGATGCTGGTTCACACCGAAGGTAGCCACAAAATGCTGGAGTAACTCAGTGGGTCAGGAAGGGTCAGGGAGAAAAGGAACGGGTGACGTTTCAGGTCGAGACCCTTCATCAGACCCTTCATCGGGTCTCGACTCGAAACGTCACCTATTCCTTTTCTTCAGAGATGCTGCCTGACCCGCTGATACCCACTGATATATGCCAGCATTTTGTCTCTATCTTCAAAAAAGCCATGTGCGGGCAGGACTCAGCTAGTCAGGCAGCATCCGCGGTAGGGAAATGGACAGAGGACGTTCCGGATTGGGACAGTGCTTGAAAACTTCTCCCAGAGTCTGCCTGAAAGTCGCAGAAGGCTGTGGGGGCCAAGTCAGTGGACATGTTTAAGGCAGATATAGATATATTTTTGATTAGTACAGGTGTCAGGGGTTATGGGGCGAAAGCAGGAGAATGGGGTTAGGAGGGAGAGATAGATCAGGCGTGATTGAATGGCGGAGTAGGCTTGATGGGCCGAATGGCCTAATTCTGCTCCTATCACTTATCTGCTGAGTCCCTCCGGCAATCTTCGGGGCTGTTTTTTAAATCGTTTTCAGCAAGACTGATCTGTTTTTCCATGAAGCGCACGGCCGCACTCTTAATAAGTGGTGCCAAACTCAGCGAAGAGGACGAGTAATTTTCCCCAACGCAAGCCTACATAAATCAATCAGAGCCGGCAGGAGCTGAATCCTAACTACAGCGCACTAAGCATCAAGTACGGCGAATGGAAACTCATTGGTATTTAAACATGGTCAAGGCAATTGAATACTGGTGTGATGCTCAAGTCGTCGGTCTGTGTTATTTGTTGCTAATGTGACAACAATGTGTCTTGCTTTGTTCCGTTTAATTGTGTCGCCGTTATCTGTACACATTATAAATGGAGGCCCTTGTGGACGGTGAGCTGGCCAGCGAACGCAACTAAATAAAGCCATTTATACGTGTCATTTGTATCCCCTATCCACTCCCATGGGTTGTTCATAAGTTCATAAGTTTGGGGAATAAATCAGGTAGATGTACATGGCGGTCATGGTGGCGCAGCGGTAGGTTTGCTGCCTTACAGCAAAATGCAGCGCCAGAGACCCGGGTTCGATCCCGACTACGGGTGCTGTCCCCAACATCGGGAACATTTTTCCTGCATCTACCCTGTCCAATCCTTTAACAGTTTTTTATATGTTTCTATAAGATTTTTCACACAGAGAGTGGTGAGTCTCTCGAACTCTCTGCCACAGAGGGTAGTTGAGGCCAGTTCATTGGCTATATTTAAGAGTGAGTTGGATGTGGCCCTTGTGGCTAAGGGGATCAGAGGGTATGGAGAGAAGGCAGGTACGGGATACTGAGTTGGATGATCAGCCATGATCATATTGAATGGCGGTGCAGGCTCGAAGGGCTGAATGGCCTACTCCTGCACCTAATTTCTATGTTTCTATGTCTCTATCCCCTCTCATCCTTCTAAAATCCAGTGACAACAAGCCCAGTCGACCCATTCTTTCATCATATGTCAGTCCCGCCATCCCGGGAATTAACCTGGTGAACCTACGCTGCGCTCCCTCAATAGCATTAATGCCCTTCCTCAGATTCGGAGACCAAAATTGTACACAATGATCCAGGTGCGGTCTCACCAGCGCCCTGTACAACTGCAGTTGGACCTCCTTGCTCCTAAACTGAAATCCTCTCACAATGAAGGCAATCATGCCATTAGCTTTCCTCACTGTCTGCTGTACCTGCACGCTTAATTTCAAGGTTTCAAGGTTTCAAGGTCAGTTTATTGACACGTGTACCAATTAAGTTCCAGTGATATTCGAATTACCATACAGCCATACTAAAACAAAAGCAACAAGACACACAACTACATAAAAGTTTACATAAACATCCACCACAGCTGATTCCCCACATTCCTCACTGTGATGGAAGGCAATAAAGTCCAATCTGCTTCCTCTTTTATTCTCCCGCGGTCGGAGCAGTCGAACAATCCGCAGTCAGGGCGATCACAGCTCCCACAGCCAGCGGTCGTAGTCCCTGCGTTGGGGCGATCAAAGTTCCCGCGTCGGGGTGGTCCAAGCTCCCGCGGTGGAACTCTCGAAGTCGGTCTCCCGCAAAGGCTGCCAACTTGTCGATGTTAGGCCACATTGCGGATGGAGTTACGATACGGAAAAAAAACAGTGGCTGATGTACAAGCACACCCAGGTCTCGTTGCACCTCCCCTTTTCCTAATCTGACACCATTTAGATAATAATCTGCCTTCCTATTCTTGCCATCAAAGTAGATAACCTCACGTTTATCCACATTATACTGCATCTGCCATGCATCTGCCCACTAGACCAACCTATCCAAGTCACCCTACAGCTTCATGGCATCCTCATTACAGCTCACACTGCCACCCAGCTTTGTGTCATCCGCAAACATGGAGATGTCACATCTAATTATCTTGTCTAAATCATTAATGTATATCGTAAAAAACTGGGGTCCCAGCATCGAGCCCTGCGGCAACCCCACTAGTCACTGCCTGCCATTCTGAAAAGGACCCATTAATTCCTACTCTTTGCTTCCTGTCTGCCAACCAGTTCTCTATCCCTGTCAAATACCCTACCCCCAATACCATATGCTCTAATTTTGCACACTAATCTCTTGTGTGGAATATCATATTTATATAATATAATTCTAAATATAGAAACACCAATGACAGAGGCAATTAGAAGGGACTGGGAACAAGAGTTATTGATAAAAATTCCGAACGACAGATGGGAAAAAAATCTATGATATGTACATAAATTTTCGATTAATGTAAGACATAACCTAATTCAATTTAAAATTTTACATAGATTTATATTACTCGAAACTAGACTGAATAAAATATTTCCGAATGTTTCCCCCATTTGTGATAAATGTCTAACTCAAAATGCCACTATAGCACATTCATTTGTCTCTTGTACAAAACTGCATAAATTTTGGAACGACATTTTTGGAACTTTTACAAAACTATTTAACACAAAATTGAACCCCAATGCAGAACTGATTATCTTTGGATCAATGGAAGAGGGAAGTAAATTAACTATATTCCAAGAAGCTCTTCTTAATTACGGGTTAATAACAGCAAAAAAACTTATACTCAATTCTGGAAAAACGCAACCACGCCACCATTCAAAATGTGGATTTCAAATATGTAGGAAACGCTACATCTTGAAGAAATGAGATTCCTCCTACTAAGCAAAGTAGACTAATTCTTAAAGACTTGGTCTCCTTTTATCAACTTTTTACAAGTAGATGGTGCAACATAACATAACCTTAGAAATTAAATGGTTCAGAACCGGGTGACGGATGGGCAAAAATACGAAATAGGTAGATCTCTCCTAATCTCTCTTTTCTCTACTTTCTCTTTTTCTCTCAATCTTTTTAGCTTTTCATCTCTGCTCTTTATTTCTTTCGCTATCTGTTTCTACTCGCTTGTCTATCTATTTCGACACTCTTTATTTATTTTTTCTTTCACTGTTCTTTTATTATTAAATTAAAAATACAAAGTTGTACAAGAATGGAAATATGTATTTATATATTAGGTACTCAAGTGCCACACTACTGTACTCACTTCAAACAATTTTTTTTTTTTTTAAATACATAAAATAAAAATAAAATAAAAAATAAAAATAAATCAAAGAAAATAATAATAAACTCTTGTGTGGGACCTTGTCAAAGGCTTTTAGAAAGTCCAGATACACCACATCCACTGGCTCCCCCTTATCCATTCTACTTGTTACATCCTCAAAAAATTCCAGAAGATTAGTCAAGCATGATTTCCCCTTCATAAATCCATGCTGACTTTGACCGATCCCGTCACTACTTTCCAAATGCGCTGCTATAACATTTTTAATAATCGACTCAAGCATCTTCCCCACTACTAATGTAAGGCTAACTGGTCTATAATTCCCCGTTTTCTCTCTCCCTCCTTTCTTAATGCGTGGAGTTACATTGACCACCCTCCAGTCCACAGGAACTGATCCAGAGGCGAGAGAACATTGGAAAATTATCACCAATGCATCCACGATTTCTAGGGCCACCTCCTTGAGTACTCTGGAATGCAGACCATCGGGCCCTGGAGATTTATCTGCCTTCAGTACCAACAGTTTTACCTAACACCATTTCCTGACTAATGTGGATTCCCTTCAGTTCCTCCCTCCCACTAGATCCTTGGTCCCCTAGTATTTCTGGGAGATTGTTTGTGTCTTCCTTAGTGAAGACAGAACCAACGTGCTCATTTAACTGTTCTGCCATTTCCTTGTTTCCCATTATAAATTCACCTGTCTCTGATTGTAAGGGACGTATATTTGTCTTCACTAATCTTTTCCCTTTTTACGTATCTAAAGAAGCTTTTAGAGTTTTTATATTCCCCGCAAGCTTTCTTTCATGCTCTTTTTCCTCCCTCTTAATTAACCCTCTTGTCCTCCTCTGTTGAGTTCTGAATTTCTCCCAGTCTTCCAGTTTGCTGCTTCATCTGGCCAATTTATATGCCTCTTCATTGGATTTAACACAATCCTTGATTTCCCTCGTTAGCCACGGTTGAGCCGCCTTCCCCGTTTTATTTTTTTCGCCAGAGAGGGATGATCAATTTTTGGAGTTCATTCACGCGGTCTTGAAATGTTTGCCATTGCATCTCCACCGTCAACCATTTAAGGATAATTTCCCAGTCGATCCTAGCCAATTCCTGTCTCATACCTTCAAAGTCTCCTTTCTTTAAGTTCAGGACCTAGTCTCTGAATTAACCGTGTCACTCTCCATCCTAACGCAGAATTCCACCATATTATGGTCACTGTTGCCCAAGGGGCTTTGCACAACAAGATCACTAACTAATCCTTCCTCATTACACAACACCCAGTCTAGGATGGCCTGCCCTCTAGTCGGTTCTTCCACATATTGGTTTAAAAAACCATCTCGTATACGTTTCAGGAAATCCTCCTCCTCAGCACTGTTACCAATTTGGTTGGCCCAATCTATATGTAGATTAAAGTCACCCATGATAACTGCTGTACCTTTGCTACACGCATCCCTAATTTCCTGCTTGATGCTATCCCCAACCTCCCTACTGCTGTTTAGTGGACTGTATACAACTCCAACAAGCGTTTTCTGCCATTGGCTATTTTGCAGTTTTACCCATAAGGATTCTACAGCATCCCAGCTAATGTCTATCCTTGCTATTGCATTAATCTCCTCTTTAACCAGCGCTGCCACCCCACCCCGTCTTCCTTTCTGTCTATCCTTCCTGAATATCAAATACCCCAGCATGTTTAGCTCCCAGCCTTGGTCACCCTGGAACCATGTCTCCGTAATTCCAACTATATCATATTCTTTAACTACTAACTGCACATTCAATTCACTCACCTTATTACGAATGCTCCTCGCATTAAGGCACAAAGCTTTCAGGTTTGTTTAACTCATCTCCCTTCTGAGGCCGAGGACAGAAAGGTCACTATGGGAATGGGAAGTGTAGTTGAAATGGTTGACAACCGGGAAATCACGTCATCCCAGCTGGACTGAGTGTAAAGGGGCTGTCCCACTTGGGCGACCTAATTGGCGAGTTTAGAAGAGTTTGATAAAATGATATGTTGAAGACCTCCTTCGACTATGTAGAAGACCTCCTTCGACCTCTTTCGACTATGTTGAAGACCAGCTACGACCAGCTATGATTAACTTTGGGAAAATTGGACACCGAATAGTGGAGAGTGAAGACGACCTCCTTCGATGTCCTTCGACCTCCCTTCGACTATGATGAAGACTATCTACGACTACCTTTGACTATCCTCGATTACCTACGACTAACATGCCGACCTACTACGTCTAAATCTACGAGTACAAAAAATATAGATTATTTCCACGGCGACCTTTTTTTAACTCACGGGCATTTTTTAACATATTGAAAAAAAACGCCCGCGACCTAGCTGAGGCCTCGAGTACGCGGAGACCATTCTCGAGCATGAAGGAGAGTTACGAAGACCTCCTACGACCTCGGGTCGACCATGCCGCGAGTATGAGTCGAGGGCAAACTCGCCAGAACTCGCGGATTAGGTCGCCCAAGTAGGACAGGCCCTTAGAGTGTTCAGCGAAACAGTCACCGAGGCCAAACGTAAACGCGGCAAACCCTTACTGAATGCTGAACACTTACATACGCAGATGTTAGGCTCACTGGGATACATTTTCCAGGCTTTTCTTTGTAGCCCTTCTTAAATAGAGGCACAACATCAGCCACCATCCAGTCTTCCGGCATCCCACGTTTGACGACACTGGGCCTCTACTCGCTGGAGTTTAGAGGAATGTGGGGGGACCTCATTGAAACGTACCGAATAGTGAAAAGGCTTGGATAGGATGGATGTGGAGAGGATGTTTCCACCAGCGGGAGAGTCTAGGACTGGAGGTCATAACTCAGAATGAAAGGATGTTCCTTTCGGAAGGAAATGAGGAGAAATGTCTTTAGTCAGCGTGTGGTAAGTGTGGAATTCTTTTCCACAGAAGGCTGTGGAGGCCAAGTCAATCGATAGTTTTAAGGCAGAGATTGATAGATTCTTGATTAGTACGGGTGTCAGGGGTTATGCGGAGAAGGCAGGAGAGATCGATCAGCCATGATGGAGACTTGATCGGTCGAATGGCCTAATTCCTTATGACATGACCTCACCTGTGTCTAATGCTTGCTGCAATTTCTTCTCTAGCTTCCCACAGTGTCCAGGAATACATCTGATCAGGATAGCGAGATTTATCTGCCTTCATACACCTTAGGTCATCCAGCATCTCCTCGAACTGTCCTCAAGACATCTCCGCTAACTATACTAGTGATGAAATACCGGAGAAAAGTAACACAAGAATAGCAAATGAGCAAGGAAGTATGGATTCTAAAGGACCAAGGCCAATGTTTTATCAGGTTTATCGGGCATAAAAATATTTACAAGATATTTTATTAGATCTACGAGGACGTTGCCAAGACCAGTGGGTCTGAGCTCTAGGGAGAGGTTGAGACGGCTGGTGGAGTGGAGGAGGATGAGGGGTCATCTTATAGAGGTGTATAAAATCATGAGAGGAATAGATCGGGTCGATGCGCTTGCCCAGTGTAGGTGAATCGAGGACCAAAAGGCATAGGTTCAAGGTTAATGGGAAAAGATTTAATAAGAATTTGAGGGGTAACTTTTTCACACAAAGGGTGGTGGGTGTATGGAACAAGCTGCCAGAGGAGGTACTTGTGGTTGGGACTATCCCAACATTTAAAAAACAGTTAGACAGGTACATGGATAGGACAAATTTCAAGGGATATGGACCAAACTCCAGGCAAGTGGGACTAGTGTAGCTGTAACATGTTGGCCGGTGTGGGCAAGTTGGGCCGAAGGGCCTGTTTCCACACTGTATCACTCTATATCTCTTTGACCATATGAGATTACATTTATTTTGACATTCTATGAAGGTGTAGTTCCCTTCATATTTGTCATTGTTTTTTAATTACTTAATAAATGAATACCTAATTTCCTTCAACTCCTTTCAAGAACCTCAGCGTGATATACTCATGTCTTTCTACAATCTAATTTAGTTTAGTTTAGTTTAGAGATACAGCACAGAAACAGGCCCTTTCGTCCCACCGAGTCCACACCACCCCACACATTGACACTATCCTACACACACTAATGAAAATATTACCTTGATACCAAGCCAATTAACCTACAAGCCTTTAAATCTTGGGATTGTCGAAGGAAAACCGAAGATCTCGGAGAAAACCCACGTGGGTCACGGGGAGAACGTCCAAACTCCGTACAGACAGCACCGTAGTCGGGATCTAACCTGGGTCTCTGGCGCTGTAATGCAGCAACTCTACCGCTGTTGCCATCATGCCACCCTTGATTAATTAATCAAGACAAGTTTATTCGTCACATACGCATACGAGATGTGCAGTGAAATGAAAAGTGGCAATGCTCGCGGATTGTGCAAAAAAACTACAAAACAGAATGGAACAGAATAGTAAGATTAAATGAGAACTTACCAGTTTGAAGTTTGATCTTTATTTTATGAGGAGTCGAGTTGAGGGACTACGTGAATAGAAGCCCGTACAGCCGTTGGTGCGTCAATCTTCAAAGCAGCGGAATGAATTCACAGCTAACAATGACTGAAGTATAACGGTAAGATGATAAAACTAGAAACTACCAGATGAGATCTATGAGGGTGGGAGCAGTGGGCACGTAGTCCCTCAACTCGACTCCTCATAAAATAAAGATCAAACTTCAAACTGGTAAGTTCTCGTTTAATCTTACTATTTTACTTCGGAGTCACGTGAGTGACTACGTGAAGACTTCAAAGCACTGTGAATTCACGCCGCAGACCCAAATCCGACGTTCACACTGCCTGGATTGACTCAAAAGTCGTTAACAATCAATCATGCATCAGTAACAACATTTGTTAAATGAATAACAATTTATTTACAAACAAATCATAACAAACCCCTCTAACTCAGGGGAAAAGTGTAACAGTACTCAAAACAGAATCAGCAAACACCCCGAGCCTTGAAATCGGCTTGTGATAAAACCTCTGAAAAGTTAGCTCACTGGACCATCCTGCGGCCGCGAGGATATGGTCTATTGGCAAGTCCATCGCCCTTGCCGCGGATGTTGATGCCGCCCTGGTGGAATGAGATTTGAATTTATCAGTATCAATTCCAGCACTTGCCAGGACCTGCTTTAGCCACCTTAAAATTGTTTTGCACCGACACCTTACTGTGTGGTTTTTTGTGACTAATAAACAAAGCCGACTCTGTTCCTCTCAGAGGTTTAGTAATCTCAATGTAATGAGATAAATGTGAGACTACACACAAGCGATCATCTGCGGGGTATGCTGAAAACACAATCTTACATCCTGTCATGCCTCTTCTATTATGTTTAAGCAAATCATAGACATAAAATATAATGGCATCTGCCGACACATGCATTCTATCTAGCCGTAGCTTTTGCAACGTTTGTACACGTTGAGCTGAAACCAACGCCATAAGCATGACCACCTTAATAGTTAATTTGGCTATAGATAGGCTTGTAACCGGAGCCCACTGGCGAATAATCACTCACATTCCAAATACCGGCATACCTGGGTTTAGGAGGATTAGAATTGAAAACTCCCCTTCATGAATCGTGAAACTAACGGATGTGTCCCTACTGTATGTAATTCTGCATTCATAGGAAAATAAGAAGACAGAGCACTTCTGGCTGAATTGATCGCACTGTAACTTAATTTTCGGTTGAAATAAAGAGTTGACAAAAACTCCAATACGTCCGTGATCCCTGCAGTGTGATATACAATATTCTGCTGTAGGCAGAATTGCTCCCACTTCCTTATATAGGTGATATATTACTGCTGTGTACTATCCCTGCAGGCCGACGTGAGAACATCCACAGTCCGATGAGACCTCTCCCCAGGTATGGCCTCCTTAAAATCTGCAAATTAACAGATCAATACGATCATGTAAAGGATGTTGATTCCCAGTGACTGGATTTACCAGTAATTTTTTATTCTTGGGAATAATCATGTAAGGCTCCGTAGCCATTTGTAATACAACAGGAAACCATGCTTGTGTAGGCCAATCTGGCACTACCAATACCCCTGAAGAGGAGTCCTCCTTGATCTTTTGCAAACATCTGCTGATGAGACAGAATGGAGGAAATACATACACAAAACATTCCTCCCCAATGCAGCGAAAACGCATCCACTGCTACTGCCCCAGTATCTGGTTCCCATGAAACATATCAAGGTAACTGATGATTTAATCGAGATGCAAACAAGTCAATATCTGGCAATCCATACTGAACAATCATTTGGTTAAATACATCCTGATTTAACATCCATTCAATGTTGTCATTAAACTGACGTGACCTAGTGTCAGCTACGGTGTTGAATCTTCCTGGCAAATAAAGTGCTGAAAACCAGATATTTTGGTCAATACACCAGCTCCAAATCTGGTTAGCCAGTCTATCACAAGACTGTGACTTAACTCCACCCATGTGGTTTACATATGCCACTACTGTGGTGTTGTCAATCTGAACCTGCACATGCAAGTCCCTCCTTGTAGAACAATAAGCTTTTGAGCCCATACCAGGTGCCCAAAAACTCTAAATAATTAATCCCTCTTAATTGAAGAAGCGATGTCTCATCCACATTCCATCTGCCTCCACAACTAGAAGACATATCTGTTTGCACCCCAACCCAGTGCACTTACATCAGTCTGTAATATCAGTGACGGTGGTTCCACCAAAACCTTCCTAAAACTTTTTGAAACATGTACTATCCACCATTGTATGTCAGCAATCGCCCTAGCTGACAACTGCATAGGCCTATCAAAATGGCCCCTTTGTATTCTCAGTGCCTGTTCCTTTGATTGTTGTAATTGTTGATAATGCTGAGGACCATACTGCACAGCTGGAAATGCTGCAACAAACTTCCCAATTAACCTGGCTACTTGTCTAATCAAAGGCCGTTGTTCTCCAACGAGATTAACACAATCCTCAATTAACTGATTCAATTTATCCCTGGGCAAAGTTACCAACATGTGATTGGAATTAATGGTAAATCCCATATAATCAATCATTTGGACTGGTGATAATTTAGATTTATCTGGGTGAATAACAAATCCCATTTGTTCAAAAGTGATTTTAACAACTGAAACTGATGATTGAGTTTCAGCATGAGTCTTTCCAACAATCAGAATATCATCTAAGTAGGCCATTACCACATGCCCCTGAGCTCTAAGTAATGCTAACACAGGTTTTTACCAATTTAGTAAATAATCTAGGAGCTGAAGTTAATCCATTCGGCAATGCCCTGAATTGCCACAGCTGAGTCATCCAAATAAATTTCAAATATCTTCTATCATCATCATGAATAGACACTGAGTAATACGCATCCTTTAAATCAATAGTTGCCATATAACACCCTTTGGACACTAGATGTTTGGCCGTGGCAAAGGTTTCCATTTTGAAATGCCTATAACAAACAAACTTGTTCAAACCCGATAAATGCAGAATAATTCTACACCCCCCAGTCTTTTTAGATCTGGAAAAATATGTTTGACACAAATTGTCGACTTTGATAGACAGAAGGCTCAATTAACCCTTTCTTATGTAACGACTGAATCTCTGCTTGAATAAGCACATTTTCCTCATCTGAAAAAATAAGTTTTACGACTAGGAAAATGTTGATTAGGTAGACTGTCCTTAGAGTAAAATTCAATTTTTCACCCCTTCAATACTACTAAGTATGAACAAATCTGATGTCAACTGCTGCCATTGTTTGAGAAACAATTTTAACCTTCCCCCAATTTGAACAGGAACATCAGTTAATTCATCGTCTGTCGATGTTTTCCTTACCTGCATCTTTCCTTGCGGACCTTGTTGTCCTCGACCTCTTGTAGAGAAAGGCACCTTCCCCTTCATGCTGGCAGCCTGCCAGTTCCGAAATTGAAAACCTGAACGGCTCGTTCCTTCTCCTGCATCCACATTAGTTCCTTTCCAATACAGATAAAACCTTTTGCCTTGCTTACCAGCCGGCTTAATGAGGGCCATAGTTTTAACATCGTCATGACATTCTTTGACCCTTTTTGCAAGGTTACCTCCAAACAACAGATTTTGTGGTGGTACACTGGTCGGTTTGCAGAAACTCGCCAAATTCGGATTAAGCACTGGCCTAATAGCGGCCCTCCTGATATTATTGATTTCAAAAAATACATTACAAAGGAATCCCAGTCCGTCCTGGTGTGCTTCAACCATATTGCTTGGATCAATAACTTTCACCACAGCTGTAATACCTGCTGACAACAGTTTAAGCACTTTTTTAAACTTCATCTCCTGGGCCCTAGCAGGCATACCCATCTGTGACCAAATTTGGTGATTAACCACCGGTACCTTCAGGAGATCACAATTAACAGGAGCTTTATAGTTTTTTGCTGCTTCATCCATAGCTAGCTCCTGTAACTGGTGGGAGAGCATATACTGAATGGCTTCAGCCAATTCTACATCAATCGCCTCTCCTGCCTCTCTAGGCTCAGCAAACTTCCCAGCAATGTTTGGAATTACCTCCAACCGAACTTCTTTACTGCTCTCCCCCAGCATAGAATCAGTGTCAGCAAACTGCACTGATGGAACATCCTCCTCACAGGCAGGATAGTTCTGCAGCCCTGGAACAGGTGCTGCTAGCACAAGCTCTCCATCAGCCTGGCTTGGGCACCACTCTCCTCCTCACGGAGCTGGTCCCTGTCGAGCATTCTTTGTAATAAAATCTCGACCTGGGAGAGCCGTGAGCAAACGGACTCTCCTATGGAGGGTATAACCTCCAGGCCTGACTCATCTACGGGCCACAGAGACTTGCCAGTGGCCTTCCGCCCTACTGGCAAGTCTCCACTGCCCCCTGGCAGTGGGTTCGCAACCACTGGCTGTGTAGCCAGCACCGGACCAGGTGTACCAGACGGGCCTCCATCCACAACACTCTCCTGGTCACTCTCCTTTCTACCTGCGGAGCACCTCGCCGACACCTTCTTTACTTTCTGCAACAAATCTCCAAGAACTCCAAACCGTCGCAGAAAATGACCTGTGGTAAAAAAATTTTAAAAACCTTACCTCCGTTTTTAAAACTTACCGCATGGAGGAGCGCTGCTGCTCCAACTGGCCGACTGCACCAACGTCTGACATCATGACGCACCAACGGCTGTACGGGCTTCTATTCACGTAGTCACTCACGTGACTCCGAAGTAAAATCATATAATTACATATTTGTGGGAGAAAAAAAAAGAAACAGCAATTTAAAAGGACACAACACAACAGTAAATTGGTACAGTAAAGTTAGCCCCTGGTGAGATAGGGGTTTACAGTCATAATGGCCTCTGGGAAGAAACTCTCATCCTCTCTGTTTTCACAGCATGGTAATGGAGGCGTTTGCCTGACCGTAGCAGCTCGAACATTCTGTTGCTGGGGTGGAAGGGGTCCCCCATAATCTTGTTGGCTCTGGAGTTGCACCTTCTGATGTATAGTTCCTGCAGGGGAGCGAGTGTAGTTCCCATAGTGCGTTCGGCCAAACGCACTAGTCTCTGCAGAGCCTTCTTGTCCTGGGCAGAGCAGTTCCCAAACCAGATTGTGATGCTTTCCACAGCCGCTGAGTAAAAGCACTGGAGGATCCTCAGAGGCACTCTGAATTTCCTCAATTGCCTGAGGTGGTAAAGGCGCTGCCTTGCCTTACTCACCAGTGTGGCAGCGTGTGATGTCCATGTCAGATCCTCTGAGATGTGGACTCCCAGGTATTTAAAGCAGCTCACTTTATCCACAGTATCCCCATTTATCTTCAATGGTGTGTACGTCTTTGGATGATGTGCCCTCCTAAAGTCCACGATCAACTCCATAATTTTTTAGACATTCAAGAGGAGGCTGTTGTCCTGACACCAGAGTGCCAGGTCAGCCCCCTCCTCCCGGTAGGCCTTCTCATCATTGTCTGAGATCAGGCCCACCACCACAGTGTCATCAGCAAACTTGATGATGGAGTTGGAGCTGAACCTAGCCACACAGTCATGTGTGTACAGGGAGTACAGTAGGTGGCTGAGGACGCAACCCTGGGGGGATTCTGTGCTCAGGGGTGAGGGACTTTGATGTATTTCCTCCCATCTTGACGACCTGGGGCCTGGCGATGAGAAAGTCCAGGACGCAGGCACACAGGGGAGTGTTGAGCCCCAATTCCAGCAGCTTCTCGGCCAGTCTGGTGGGGACTATCGTGTTGAAGGCTGAACTGAAGTCTATGAACAGCATCCTCACATAGCCCCCCTTCTGGCTGTCAAGGTGAGAGAGAGCGGCGAGCAGAATCTGGGAGGCTGCATCGTCCGTGGATCTGTTCGGACGGTATGCGAACTGTAGCGGGTCCATGTTGCGAGGGAGGAAGGCGCAGATGTGTTTCTTGAACAGTCTGTCAAAGCATTTCATGACTACTGAGGAGAGCAAATTGATATTAAAATGATCTATTGAAAAAGCTCGCTGAAGCGGTCAATTAATAGTCTAATAAATAGATTTTTCTTCACGGAAAGATTATACAAAGCCTGACACATAATCTCCCTGGCTGGAATCCTGGTTCGAGCATATCCCCACAGTTAATCCTGGATAAATAACTACTGCCTATGATGATGGATTCAATAACTAGCTTCACTCCATGGCATAAAATCAATGAATGCATAAACTGCAATTGTTCCTTCTTACTCTTGTTAAAACAAAATAATGAATAGTCGGAGGAACAATACTGACCCAAAACGTCCTCTGGACATGCACTCCCCACACGCTGACTGAGCCATTGAGTTCCTTCAGCGCTCTGCGTTGGCTCAAGATTCCAGCATCTGCAGTTCATTGTGGCTTCAAAATAAATAAATAAGCGTGACTATCAATATAGACACAAAATCCTGGGGTGACTCAGCGGGAGAGAAGGAGATGGTTGACGTTTCGAGTCAAGACCCTTCTTCAGTCGAAGGTTGACCCAAAATGCTGGAGTAACTCAGCGGGACATGCAGCATCTCTGGAGAGAAGGAATGGTTGGCGTTCCGGGTTTCGAGACCTGTCCGAAGAAGGGTCTCGACCCGAAACATCACCCATTCCTTCTCTCCAGAGATGCTGCCTGTCCCGCTGATTTACTCCAGCTTTTTATGTCAATCTTCGAATTTAAACCAGCGTCTGCAGTTCCTTCCTACACATGAATTTGAATATGTTCCTCTCAACTAAGGCAACTGAACCATCCTAACATCCAACTAGAGAGTGGTCCTGACCTACCATCTATCGCATTGGAGACACTCGGACTATCTTTAATCAGATTTGACTGGACTTTATCTGGTCATTTAAGAAGTCATTTCCTCTGCTCCCCTCTCAGGCAAGAGGTACAGAAGTTTATGAAGCGCACACCTCCAGATTCAGGGACAGTTTCTTCCCATCCATTATCAGGTAACTGAATAATTCTACCACCAATGAGAGAGCTGTCCTGACCTCCCAACTACCCCGTTTTCTTGCACTGAACGTTATTCCCCTCATCCTGTATCTGTTCACTTGGACAATTTGCTTCTTGTCGTTCCACTGACTGGATAGCACCAACAAACGTTTTACACTGTACCACGGTACATCAGACAATAAGCTAAACTGAATTAAACTAAACTAATCTATGACTGCTGCTTGTAAATTAATCTCACTGAGCAAAAATGGTCATAATTCAAATCCCAAACTCTATACTTATCAATGTCAGCTGCTCTACATCGGTGAGACCAAGCGAGACCAAGGCTTGGCGATCTCATCGCCCAACACCTCCGCTCGGTTCACAATAACCAACCTGATCTCCCGGTGGCTCAGCACTTCAACTCCCCCTCCCATTCCGAATCCGACCTGTCCTGGGCCTCCTCCACGGCCAGAGTGAGGACCACCGGAAACTGGAGGAGCAGCACCTCATATTCCGCTTGGGCAGTGTGTACCCCAGCGGTATGAACATTGGCTTCTCTAATTTCAGGTAGTCCTCACTGTCTCCTCCCCTACTCAGCTCTCCCTCAGCCCCCTGGCTCCTCCTCTTCCTTTCTTCTTCACGCCCCCCCCCCCTCCCCCCACCCTCACATCTGTCTGAAGAAGGGTTTCGGCCTGAAACGTTGCCTCTTTCCTTCGTTTCCATAGATGCTGCTGCACCCGCTGGATTTCTCCAGCATTTTCGTCTACCCTCGATACTCACCTGCTATTTATAACTGTGTAGAACGGAACTGCAGATGCTAGTTTAAACCGAAGATAGACACAAAACGCTGGAGTAGGAATAGGTGACATCTTGGGCCGTGTCCTGTCTGAAGAAGGGTCTCGACCAGAAATGTCACCCATTCCTTCTCTCCAAAGATGCTGCCTGTCCCGCTGAGCTACTCCAGCTTTTTGTGTCCATCTGCTGCTTATAACTACTGCACCATTCACTATATTTCTCCTTGTACATTTTGCTTATTTTTGTTTCTTTCAATCTCATCCTCTCAAAGTCAAGTCAAGTCAAGTCAAAAGAGTTTATTGTCCTGTGTCCCTGACAGGACAATGAAATTCTTTCTTTGCATAGCACAACAGAACAAGGTAGGCATTGACTACAGTTATATATATAAATACACACATTAATTAATAAATTAATAAAGTGCAAATAACAGATGGAGGGGTATTAATGTTCAGAGTTTTGTCCGAGCCAGGTTTAATAGCCTGATGGCTGTGGGGAAGTAGCTATTCCTGAACCGGGTCGTTGCAGTTCTCAGGCTCCTGTACCTTCTACCTGAAGGTAGCAGGGAGATGAGTGTGTGGCCAGGGTGGTGTGGGTCCTTGATGATGCTGCCAGCCTTTTTGAGGCAGTGACTGTGGTAGATCCCCTCGATGGAAGGAAGGTCAGAGCCGATGATGGACTGGGCAGTGTTTACTACTTTTTGTAGTCTTTTCCTCTCCAGGGAGCTCAAGTTGCCGAACCAAGCCACGATGCAACCGGTCAGCAAGCTCTCTACTGTGCACCTGTAGAAGTTAGAGAGAGTCCTCCTTGACAGACTCTCCGTAATCTTCTCAGGAAGTAGAGGCGCTGATGAGCTTTCTTAATAATTGCATCTGTGTTCTCGGACCAGGAAAGATCTTCACAGATGTGCACACCCAGGAATTTGAAACTCTTGACACTTTCAACCATCGACCTGTTGATATAAACAGGACTGTGGGTCCCTATCCTACTCCTTCCAAAGTCCACAATCAGTTCCTTGGTTTTGCTGGTGTTGAGGGCCAGGTTATTGTGCTGGCACCATATGGACAGTCGCTCGATCTCTCTTCTATACTCTGACTCATCCCCATCAGTGATACGTCCCACAACAGTGGTGTCGTCAGCGAACTTGATGATGGAGTTCGCACTATGACCGGCTACGCAGTCATGAGTATAGAGTGAGTACAGCAGGGGGCTGAGCACGCAGCCTTGAGGTGCTCCCGTGCTGATTGTTATCGAGGCTGACACATTTCCACCAATACAAACAGACTGTGGTCTGTGAATGAGCAAGTCGAGGATCCAATTGCAGAGGGATGCGCAGAGACCCAGTTCTGCGAGTTTGGTAACCAGCTTGGAGGGGATGATTGTGTTAAATGCCGAGCTGTAATCGATGAATAACAGCCTGACATATGAGTTTTTGTTGTCCGAGTGGTCCAGAGCGGAGTGGAGGGCCAGCGAGATCGTGTCCACCGTTGATCTGTTGTGGCGGTAAGCGAACTGCAGTGGGTCCAGGTTTTTGTTGAGGTAGGAGTTGATTTGCGCCATGATCAACCTCTCGAAGCACTTCATCACCACAGGCGTTAGTGCCACAGGTCGATAGTCATTGAGGCACGTCACCTTGCTCTTCTTGGGCACCGGTATTATTGATGCCCTTTTGAAGCAGGTGGGAACCTCAGACCTCAGAAGTGACAGGTTGAAAATGTCCGTAAAAACTCCAGCCAGTTGGTGCGCACAGGTTTTTAGAACACGACCAGGTATGCCATCAGGTCCAGACGCTTTTCGAGGGTTCACCACTCTGAAGGATTTCCTGACGTCGGCCTCTGTGACTGAGACTGAAATACCATCACAGCGAATGGGGGCTCGGGAAGGCTCATCTACTCCATCTGCCATCTTTTGCTGACTGTTGTTGCTGTGACTATTAGCTCCCTGGCGTTCTTTCAACCTGCTCCTAACCCCCCCCCCACCCCCCCCTCCCAACCTCCCATCAAGCATCAAGCAAATTTCTCCATCCAAATCTGCTCCAGATGCCTCTCCTTACATTCCGTCAATTTTGATGATTCAGTCTATTCAGAAGTTTAAAGAGATTTGGTATGTCTCTGGAAACTTCTACAGAAGCCCTGACTGGTTGCATCATAGCACAGGCTTGGGTTTAGAACAGCTCCGTCCAAGACCACAAGTACTTGTGGACGCAGCCTAGACCTTCACACAAATCAACCTCCCTCCCATTGACTCCTCACGCTGCCTCGGCAAGGCCAGCAGCTCAATCAAGTCGCACCCTGGCCACTCCCTCTTCTCCCCTCTCCCATCAAGCAAGAGGTGCAGAAGTGTGAAAACGCACACCTCCAGATTCAGGGACAGTTTCTTCCAAGCTGTCAACAGGCAACTGAACCATCCTACCAACAACTAGAGAGCAGCGCTGAACTACTATCTACCTCATTGGTGACCCTCAGAATATCCTTGTTCAGACTATGCTGGCTTTACCTTGCACTAAACTTCGTTCCCTTTTTATGTATTTACAATGGATCGACTGTATTCATGTATTGTCTTTCCGCTGGCTGGATTGCACGCAACTAAAGCTTTTCACTGGACCTTGGTACACGTGACAATAAACTGAACTGAACTAAGGCAAGTCCAATGCACAGGAACGCAAGAGGCTGCAGAAAATGGTGGGCTTGGCTTGGTCCATGATGGACGCTGTTCTCCACACCATCGGAAGCATTCTTCAAGAAGGCGGTACCCATTATCAAAGATCTCCGCTGACTATCCCGGCCGTGCCCTCTTCTCACTGCGGCCGCCGGGCAGGAGGTACGGAAGCCTGAAGACCCACGCCACCAGGTTCATGAACGGTCACGTGGGCGGCCACTGTGGCGCAGCGGTAGAGTTGCTGGTTTACAGCGAATGCAGCGCCGGAGACCCAGGTTCGATCCCGACTACGGGTGCCCCCTGTACGGAGTTTGTACGTTCTCCCCGTGAGCTGCGTGGGTTTTCTCCGAGATCTTCGGTTTCCACCCACACTCCAAAGACGTACAGGTTTGTAGGTTAATTGGCTTGGTAAATGTAAAAATTGTCCCTAGTGGGTGTAGGATAGTGGTAATGTGCGTGGATCGCTGGTCGGCGCGGTCCGGTGGGCCGAAATGGCCTGTTTCCGCGCAGTATCTCTAAACTAAACTAAACAGATACTTTTCCTGCAACCACCATGTTCTTGAACCGACCCACATAACTCTAATCCTCTCATGATAACAAAACATTCGAGGGCTCAATGCTGGAGTAACTCAGCAGGTCAGGCTGGTTCTAAGGAAGGGTCACGGCCTGAAACGTCACCCGTTCCTTCTCTCCTGAGATGCTGCCTGACCCGCTGAGTTCCCCCAGCTTTTTGTGTCTATCTTGGGGCTTAAAGCAGCATCTGCAGTCCCGTCCACAACTCATAAACTAAACTCAACTAAAAGTAACTCAGACCCACAGAGATCTCACTGGGTCATCAGATCCCAAGCTGTGGGATCAGATGACCAACGTAAGAGAAATGAAAGGATTTATGGACAAGGTAATTGAATGGTAAAGTGGGAAAGGTAATACGGAAAGACAAGGCAGTGTTTCCTGGAACAGAAGGTGTAAATCATGTGTGCGCTGCCCCTGGGGACTTGTTGGCCTATGTGTAAATGTAGGGAGATAATCAAACACGCAAGCCTTTTGTAAGTGTAATGTCAGGCTATTGTTCCCAATGTTAATTGGAGTAAATATGTGTCCCGCGAGAGATCTGGTTACAACTCAAACAAGGTGACTTTAACCTCCATAAATGCAGCTCTCCGCATCTTTCCCGTGGCAGGTTGACTTCTCCGAGGACAGGGAGATGCAGCTTAACGCCGCTCTCAATTAAAACGGACCTGCGTTTGTGTGGCACCTTCTCGGATTTCTCCGAGCTACTTTGAAGCATATTGAGGAGCATCAGCTATTGTTACATGAAGAGACGCCAGTCTGCCGACAGCCGATTCCGAGAAATGATGTTGGATGAGATCACCAGGCCAGCAGGGGAGAAGATTCATGGAGTCATAGAGTCATAGAGACCATATATAACAATTACAGCACGGAGACAGGCCCTCTCGGCCCTTCCAGTCCGTGCCGACCATTTGTTTTCCCCTAGTCCCATCTACCTGCACTCAGACCATACCCCTCCATTCCCTTCACGTCCATATACCTATCCACTTTACTTTTAAATGTTAAAATCGATCCTGTCTCCACCACCTCTGCTGGTAGCTCATTCCACACAGCCACCACCCTCTGAGTAAAGAAGTTCCCCCTCACGTTACCCCTAAACTTCTGTCCCTTAATTCTCATGTCATGCCCTCTTGTTTGAATCTTCCCTACCCTCAATGGGAAAAGCTTATCCACGTCAACTCTGTCTATCCCTTTCATCATTTTAAAGACTTCAATCAAGTCACCCCTTAACCTTCTGCGCTCAAAGAATAAAGACCTAACTTGTTCAACCTTTCTCTGTAACATAGTTGCTGGAACCCTGGCAACATTCTAGTAAATCTCCTCTGTACACTCTCTATTTTGTTGACATCCTTCCTATAACTAGGCGGACCAAAATTGTACACCATACTCCAGAATTGGTCTTACCAATGCCTTGTACAATTTTAACATTACTTCCCTACTCCTATATTCAATGCTCTGATTTATAAAGGCCAGCACACCAAAGGCTTTCTTTACCACCCCATCTACATGCGATTCCACCTTCAGGGAACTATGCACAGTTATTCCTAGATCCCTCTGTTCCACAGCATTCCTCAATTCCCTACCATTTACCATGTACGTCCTATTTTGATTTGTCCTGCCAAGATGTAGCACTTATCAGCATTAGGCATAGAGACATTGAGGCATAGAGACATAGAGACATTCAAGATTCAAGATTCAAGAGAGTTTATTGTCATGTGTCCCAGATAGGACAATGAAATTCTTGCCTTGCTTCAGCACACCAGAATATAGTTGGCATAAATAAATACAGAACAGAACAGATCAGCGTGACCATATACCAATGAATATATATATACACACATAAATAAACAGAAAGTGCAATGCGCTATTAATGATCAAGTTTTGTTTGAGTTGAGTTTACTAGTCTGGTGGCTGTGGGAAGCAGCTGTTCCTGAACCTGGTTGTTGCAGATTTCAGGCTCCTGTACCTTCTACCTGAAGGCAGCGGGGAGATGAGTGAGTGGCCAGGATGGTGTGGGTCCTTGATGATGCTGGCAGCCTTTTCGAGGCTGCGACTGCGATAGATCCCCTCAATGGTATGGCGGTCAGAGCCGATGGTGGACTGGGCAGTGTTTACTACATTTTTGTAGTCTTTTCCGCTCAGGCTGGGTCTAAGGAAGGGTCTCGGACTGAAACGTCACCCATTCCTTCTCTCCTGAGATGCTGCCTGACCCGCTGAGCTCCCCCAGCTTTTAGTGTCTATCTTCGGCTTAAACCAGCACCTGCAGGCCCTCAAGTTGCCGAACCAAGCCACGATGCAACTGGTCAGCAAGCTCTCTACTGTACACCTGTAGAAGTTAGAGAGAGTCCTCCTTCACGTACCGACTCTCCGTAATCGTCTCAGGAAGTAGAGGCGCTGATGTGCTTTCTTTATAATTGCATCAGTGTTCTTGGACCAGGAGATGTTGGATGAGATCACCAGGCAACAGAGGAGAAGCTTCATGGAGACATAGAGTCATAGAGACATAGAGACATATAGACATAGATACATAGAGACATAGAGACACAGAGACACAGAGACACAGAGACATAGAGACACAGAGACACAGAGACACAGAGACACAGAGACACAGAGCCACAGAGATAGAGACATAGAGACGTAGAGACATAGAGACACAGAGGCACAGAGGCACAGAGATACAGAGCCACAGAGACACAGAGGCACAGAGGCACAGAGATACAGAGCCACAGAGATACAGAGCCACAGAGACACAGAGGCACAGAGGCACAGAGGCACAGAGACACAGAGACACAGAGGCACAGAGACACAGAGACACAGAGACACAGAGACACAGAGACACAGAGACACAGAGACACAGAGACATAGAGACACAGAGGACACAGAGACACAGAGACATAGAGATGTAGAGACACACAGACATAGAGACACAGGAGCCACAGAGATAGAGACATAGAGACGTAGAGACATAGAGACACAGAGACACAGAGACACAGAGACACAGAGATACAGAGACACAGAGACACAGAGACACAGAGACACAGAGACACAGAGACACAGAGACACAGAGACACAGAGACACAGAGACACAGAGACACAGAGACACAGAGACACAGAGACACAGAGACACAGAGACACAGAGACACAGAGACATAGAGGCACAGAGACACAGAGACATAGATACATAGAGACATAGAGACACAGAGACACAGACCACAGGCACAGAGACACAGAGACACAGAGACACATAGAGACAGAGACAGAGGACACAGAGACACAGAGGCACAGACACAGAGCACACAGAGACACAGAGACACAGAGACACAGAGACACAGACACAGACACAGAGACACACAGAGACACAGAGACATACGATGTAGAGACACAGAGACATAGAGACACAGAGACACAGAGACACAGAGACACAGAGACAGAGAGACGTAGAGACACAGAGACAGACAGAGACATAGAGACACAGAGCCACACAGAGACACAGAGACACAGAGACACAGAGACACAGAGACACAGAGACATAGAGAGACACAGAGCCACAGAGACATAGAGACACAGACACAGACACAGAGACACAGAGTCACAGAGACACAGAGACACAGAGACACAGACACAGAGACATAGAGACACAGAGACACAGAGACACTAGAGATAGAGACACACAGAGACACAGAAACAGAGACACACAGAGACACAGAGACACAGAGACACGAGACAGAGACACAGAGACAGAGACACAGAGACACAGAGACACAGAGACACAGAGACACAGAGACACAGAGACACAGAGACACAGAGACACAGAGACACAGAGACACAGAGCCACAGAGACACAGAGACACAGAGACACAGAGACACAGAGACATAGAGACATAGAGACACAGAGACATAGAGACACATGTAGACACAGACACAGAGACACAGAGACATAGAGAACACAGAGACACAGAGACATAGAGATGTAGAGACACAGAGACATAGAGACACAGAGACACAGAGACACAGAGACACAGAGACATAGAGACACAGAGACACAGAGACACAGAGACACAGAGACACAGAGACACAGAGACACAGAGACATAGAGACACAGAGACACAGACACATAGAGATGTAGAGACACAGAGACATAGAGACACAGAGACACAGAGACATAGAGACACAGAGACATAGTGACATAGAGATGTAGAGACATAGAGACATAGAGACACAGAGACACAGAGACACAGAGACACAGAGACATAGAGATGTAGAGACACAGAGACACAGAGAACAGAGACCAGACACAGAGACCACAGATACACAGAGACACAGAGGACATAGAACACAGAGACATAGAGACACAGAGACACAGAGACATAGAGACATACACAGAGACACAGAGACAGACACATGTGGAGACATAGAGACATAGAGACACAGAGACACAGAGACATAGAGAGAGAACACAGAGACACAGAGACACAGAGACATAGAGATGTAGAGACACAGAGACATAGAGTCATAGAGACACAGAGACATCGAGACAGAGAGACAGAGAGTCAGACACAAGCAGCACAGATACAAGCCCGTGTGTAGGAAGGAACTGCAGATTCTGGTTTACACCAAAGATAGACACAAAATGCTGGAGTAACTCAGAGGGACAGGCAGCATCTCTGGAGAAGGAGGAATGAGTGACGTTTCGGGTCGAGACCCTTCTTCAGACTGAGAGCCATGGGAGAGGGGAATGAGAGATATGGAAATGTACGGTGTGAAAACGAGAGATCAAAGGGGACGAAGTTCAAGGAAAATGGCATAGATCATTGTTGGCTAGGGGAAGCTGACAACAAGGCGTGCAATGTGGTCAGGGCAGTCAAACAGGTACGCCTCATTGCCACCTTCCCCTTGCTAACAATTATGTATTCTACATTTTCCTTGATCTTTGTCCCATTTGATCTCTTGTTTATTGTAGGTTTATTGACCCGAAGCATCTATCCAGAGATGCTGCCCGTCCCGCTGAGTTACTCCAGCATTTTGTGTCTATTTAGAGAGACAGCCCTGTCCGCCCAGCCCGTCCATGCCGACCAATAGTCCTCATCTACACTAGTCCCACCTGCCTGCATTTGGCCCATATCCCTCTAAACCTTTCCTATCCATGTACCTGTGCAAGTGTCTTTCAAATGTTGTCATGCCAGCTCCTCCACCACCATCTCAGTGAGAAAGTCACCCCTCAGATTCGGTGGCGCAGTGGCAGAGTTGCTGCTTTACAGCGCCAGAGACCCGGGTTCAATCCTGACTGTGGGTGCAGTCTGTATGGAGTTTGTACATTCTCCCTTCGACCGCATCGGTTTTCTCCGGGAGATCTGGTTTCCTCCAAAACTCCAAAGACGTACAGGTTTATAGGTTAATTTGCTTCTGTAAATTGCCGCGAGTGTGTAGGATAGTGCTAGTGTACGGGGTGATCGCAGGTCAGTGTGGACTTGGTGTGCTGAAGGGACTGTCTCAACATTGTATCTCTAAAGTCCAAAGTCTGAACCTTTCCTCGCTCACCTTGAACCTATGTCCTCTGGTTTTGATTCCACCGTCCTGGGAAAAAAAATGTGTTCATTCATGCTATCACTTTCCCTTATGATTTTATACACCTCTAAGATCACCCCTCTTACTTGAGTGTAGGAGTAAAGAGGTCCTTCTGCAGTTGTACAGGACCATGGTGAGACCACGCCTGGAGAGTTGTGTGCAGTTTTGGTCTCCTAATTTGAGGAAGGACATCCTTGCTATGGAAGCAGTGCAGCGTAGGTTCACAAGGTTAATCCCCGGGATGGCGGGTCTGTCATATGAGGAAAGGTTGGAAAGACTGGGCTTGTATTCACTGGAATTTAGAAGGATGAGAGGAGATCTTATAGAAAAGTATAAAATTATAAAAGGATTATAAAATCCTTATTATAAAAATTATAAAATTAGTATCAAAGCAAAGGATGATGCGTACAAAGTAGCCAGAAAAAGCAGCATACCAGAGGACTGGGAGAAATTCAGAGATCAGCAGAGGAGGACAAAGGGCTTAATTAGGAAAGGAAAAATAGATTATGAAAGAAAACTGGCAGGGAACATAAAAACTGACTGCAAAAGTTTTTATAGATATGTGAAGAGAAAGAGGTTAGTTAAAACAAATGTAGGTCCCTTGCAGTCAGAAACAGGTGAGTTGATCATGGGGAACAAGGATATGGCGGACCAATTGAATAACTACTTTGGTTCCGTCTTCACTAAGGAAGACATAAATAATCTGCCTGAAATAGCAGGGACTGTGGGTCAAAAGGAGGAATTGAGTGAAATCCAGGTCAGTCGGGAAGTGGTGTTGGGTAAATTGAATAGATTAAAGGCCGATAAATCCCCAGGGCCAGATAGGCTGCATCCCAGAGTACTTAAGGAAGTAGCTCAGGAAATAGTGGATGCATTAGTGATAATCTTTCAAAACTCTTTAGATTCTGGAGTAGTTCCTGAGGATTGGCGGGTAGCAAATGTAACCCCTCTTTTTAAGAAGGGAGGGAGAGAGAAAACGGGAATTACAGACCAGTTAGTCTAACATCGGTAGTGGGGAAACTGCTAGAGTCAGTTATTAAAGATGGATAGCAGCACATTTGGAAAGTGGTGAAATCATTGGACAAAGTCAGCATGGATTTACAAAAGGTAAAATCATGTCTGACGAATCTTGTGGAATTTTTCGAGGATGTAACTAGTAGCGTGGATAAGGGAGAAACCAGTGGATGTGGTATATCTGGACTTCCAGAAGGCTTTCGACAAGGTCCCACATAAGAGATTAGTATACAAACTTAAAGCCATACGGTATTAGGGGTTCAGTATTGATGTGGATAGAGAACTGGCTGGCAAACAGGAAGCAAAGAGTAGGAGTAAACGGTCCTTTTCACAATGGCAGGCAGTAACTAGTGGGGTACCGCAGGGCTCAGTGCTGGGACCCCAGCTATTTACAATATATATTAATGATCTGGATGAGGGAATTGAAGGCAATATCTCCAAGTTTGCGGATGACACTAAGCTGGGGGGCAGTGTTCGCTGTGAGGAGGATGCTAGGAGACTGCAGGGTGACTTGGATAGGCTGAGTGAGTGGGCAAATGTTTGGCAGATGCAGTATAATGTGGATAAATGTGAGGTTATCCACTTTGGTGGCAAAAACAGGAAAGAGGACTATTATTTAAATGGTGGCCGATGGAAAAGTGGAGATGCAGCGAGACCTGGGTGTCATGGTACACCAGTCATTGAAAGTAGGCATGCAGGTGCAGCAGGCAGTGAAAAAAGCGAATGGTATGTTAAGCTTTCATAGCAAAAGGATTTGAGTACAGGAGCAGGGAGGTTCTACTTCAGTTGTACAGGGTCTTGGTGAGACACACCTGGAGTATTGCGTGCAGTTTGGTCTCCAAATCTAGGAAGGACATTATTGCCATAGAGGGAGTGCAGAGAAGGTTCACCAGACTGATTCCTGGGATGTCAGGACTGTCTTATGAAGAAAGACTGGATAGACTCGGTTTATACTCTCTGGAATTTAGGAGATTAAGAGGGGATCTATAGAAACTTACAAAATTCTTAAGGGGTTGGACAGGCTAGATGCAGGAAGATTGTTCCCGATGTTGGGGAAGTCCAGGACAAGGGGTCACAGCTTAAGGATAAGGGGGAAATCCTTTAAGACCGAGATGAGAAAGACTTTCTTCACACAGAGAGTGGTGAGTCTCTGGAACTCTCTGCCACAGAGGGTAGTTGAGGCCAGTTCATTGGCTATATTTAAGAGTGAGTTGATGTGGCCCTTGTGGCTAAGGGGATCAGAGGTATGGAGAGAAGGCAGGTACGGGATACTGAGTTTGGATGATCAGCCATGATCATATTGAATGGCGGTGCAGGCTCGAAGGGCTGAATGGCCTACTCCTGCACCTAATTTCTATGTTTCTATGTTTCTATGACTGGACAAGCTAGATGCAGGAAAAATGTTCCCAGCGATGGGGGAAGTCAAGGACCAGGAGTCATAGTCTAAGAATAAAGGGGAGGCCATTTAAAACTGAGGTTTTCACCCAGAGAGTTGTGAATTTGTGGAATTCTCTGCCACAGAAGGCAGCAGAAGCAAATTCACTGGAATAAGTTAAAAGATAGATAGAGCTCTCGGGGCTAGCGGAGTCAAGGGATATGGGGAGAAGGCAGGCACGGGTTATTGATTGGGGATGATCAGCCAGCATCACAATGAATGATGGTGCTGGCTCGAAGGCCCAAACGGCCTCCTCCTGCACGTATTCTATGTTTCTATGTTTCTATCCTCCTGCGCTCAAAGGAATAAAGTCCTAGCCTGCCCTACCTCTCCCTATAGCTCAGACTCTCAAGTCCTAGCAACGTCCTTGAAAATCTTCTCTGCACTCTACAGCTGAGCGAAATCCTTCCTATAGCAAATTGACCAAACCCAAGCACAATGCCCCAAATGCAGTCTCATCAATATCCTGTACAACTGTAACATAACGTCCCACCTTCTTTTTTTTTTTTTTTTTTTTTTTTTTTTTTTTTTTTAAATATTTTTTTATTGTAGAAACAGTATATACCAAGTACACTCTTATACGACATTGAGATTTATACAATGTATAAAATTATAACGTATTGATTATTAATTAGTACTATTTATGATAATTGTAGTATTATCCATTATACATTCCGTTATTATTTATTTTATATAATTGGGGGTATATGTAGTATATTCCTAATATAAGTAATACACTTAGATTTCTCAAAACATAGATATTCTTCTAATTACCAAATAGAAATCCCCGCTAATTTAACTACGTAATACCCAATCTTAAACAACATTTTTTTTTTAATATTCATAATGTTATCAAAGTATTAATAATGTTTGTATTATTGTTAATTTTATATTTCATAGTTATTGTATAATTGAAAGTACATAGTTTTATATAATTACAAGTTTAAGACATCTATAATCTTTTTCATATAAACAGAGATAAGTGTGTACATGTTAAAAATTTATATAGTATGTTTCTATAATTTTTTTCCTTAATTAAAGATAGATAGATAGAAAAAAAGGAATAGAAAATAGAAAAGAAGGTATGAAAAGTTTGATGGAGATTAAAGTATTACTAAGTAATCCAATCTTGGAGATACATTCATGATTTGTTATGTGTATTTCTTCATCCACTCAGATATTCAGGCCTCAGTCAAGTCCCTGCGCCGAACCATTGTGACCCTGTAGATATTTAATATATAGGGAGACCATATCTCCTTGAAGAGATCTAACCTGTCCATAAGGACAAGTCTCAATCTCTCCAAGTGAAGTGTCCTCCGTCATTTCTGTATTCCACATTTTAATTGTTGGGGATACAGGGCCTTTCCAAAATTTTAATATTAATTTTTTCCCAATTATTAAAGAATAGTCGATAAAAGTTCTATGATTCCTTGTAATTATTTGTTCCATTTCGGTATTCCAAGTATGATTAACTTTGGGTCGTAAATCATAGTAATATTAATAACTTTCGAGATTGTTTTTGAATATTTCATTCCAATATTGTAAAATCTTCGTGCAATTAGTAAATGAATGCGACAGAGTTGCTTCCATGATTTGACATTTATCACATATAGGTGATAGTTTTGGAAATATATTATGTAGTTTTAGATTTAGAATAATGTAATCTATGTAAGATTTTAAACTGTATAAGTGCATGTTTAGCGTTTAAAGAGCAATAATGTATATGTTGTAGGCTTTCTTCCCATATTTCTGGACTTATTATTTGACTTAGTTCATTTTCCCAGCGCTGTCAATGTATTTCCGATGATGGGATATCACTTTCCAACAAAATGTTATAAATGTATGATATCTTTTTTCTGTATTTGGGTGTTTATCAAGCATTCATCTAAAATTTCACTCTTTCTATTTCTAAGTTCTTGTGTATTTGCGGAAATATAGTTTCTGATTTGTAAATATCTGAAATATTCATTATTATGAAGCCCGTAAGTTTGTTGTAATTCTTGAAATGAAAGAAATGTAACATAACGTCCCACCTTCTTAACCCAATAGAAGATAGACACAAAATCTTGGAGTAATTCAATGGATCGAGCAGCATCTCTGGAGAAAAGGAATAGGTGACATTTCGGTTCGAGACCCTTCTTCAGACCCTGAACTTCTAATCACTTCTAAAGTCTGAAGCACACATATAATTTACACCTTCTTTAGTTTAGTTTAGTTTAGTTTAGTTTAGTTTAGTTTAGAGATACAGCGCAGAAACAGGCCCTATTTCAATCTATACCATTATATATACCAAAAAAGTTATTTAAAAAACTAGACTCTAATATTACCAATTTTATCTGGGATTATAGATCACACAGAATTCAAAGAAAACATTTGTGCAAACCAAAGGACATTGGGGGACTTTCACTTCCGAACTTTTAGTATTATTATTGGGCAGTGCATATTAAGAATATAATTCACTGGTTGGACAGTTCTACCCAACAGACAGAATGGATAAGAATGGAGAAAGAGGATTGTTCTCCTTGTAATATAGGAGTGATACTCTTCTCCCGATAAAACTGAACAACACGATATATAAGAATAACCCAATTATACATGATACAATAAGAATTTGGAAACAAATAAAATTACCCTTAAAATTAAGAAACCTATCATTGTTAATGCCAATAGTGAATAATCCTTCATTTAAACCATCTCTTATTGATAAAACATGTAATCAATGGGAAAGAATGGGAATTAAAAGGATCGGTGATATGTATGAAATGGGAAATCTGTTATCATTCCAACAATTACAATTAAAATTTAAACTGAAATATAACCAATATTTTAAATATCTTCAGATCTGTGACTTCATGAAGAAATACATACAAAGATATCAAAACATAACTTAAGATCCACTGGAAGAAGCAATGTACATTAAGGCTCTCTCACAGAAATTAATATCATATTTATAGAATAGTGTTTTAAATATCTGCCATCGGCAGAGGCACTTAGAGAAGAGTGGGAATGAGAATTAATGATAAAAATTACGAAGGAAACATGGGAAAAGTATTTGATATATGTACACAAATGTTCAATTAATGTAAGACATAATTTAATTCAATTTAAAATTTTACATAGATTATATTACTCAAAAACTAGATTGAATAAATTCTATCCAAATACTTCCCCCATTTGTGATAAATGTCTATCCCAAAGTGCAACTATAACACACTCTTTTGTCTCCAGCATAATACTTTATAAATTCTGGAGTGATATTTTTGAAATATTTACAAAATTATTTAAGGTTAAAATGGAACCTAATACTGAAATGATTATATTTGGAGTAATGGAAGATGGGAATAAATTGAACTCATCTCAAAATTTATTTTTTAATTATGGGTTAATAACGGCAAAAAAAACATACTTAACTTTTGGAAAAATACAGCCATACCAACGCTTAAAATGTGGATTTCAAACATGTTGGACACTGCACATCTTGAGGAAATGCGATTCCTCCTAATAGATAAATCAGACCAATTTTTAACGAGTTGGTCTCCATTTGTCGATTTTTTGGAAGCATATGGTGCAACAAAATCGTAGAAGCTAACTGTTTCAGGATTGGGTGAGGGATGGTCAAGAATAAAGATAACGATCTCCCTAATCTCTTACTTTCTACTCTTTTTCTTTCTTTTTTCTTTTTCTTTCTCAACGTTCTTCTTTCACACTGATTTCTTTCTCACACACTATATATCACATGTTTCTCTATCTTTTATTATCTATTCTCTCTTTTTCTTTTTCATTAAAAAAAAATAAGAAGCTGTACATAAAATGTAATATGTCAATATATATTAGGCACCTTGGTGCCATATTCCTGTACTTACTGTACTTCTAATAAAATAAAATTTAAAAAAAAAGAAACAGGCCCTTCGGCCCACCGAGTCCGTGCCGACCAGTGATCCCCGCACATTAACACGACCCTGCACACACTTGGGACAATTTACACGTACACCAAGCCAAATGACCTACATACCTGTACGTCTTTAGAGTGTGGGAAGAAACGGAAGATCTCGGCGAAAACCCACGCAGGTCACGGGGAGAACGTACAAACTCCGTACAGACAAGCGCCCGTAGTCGGGATCGAACCCGGGGTCTCCGGCGCAGCAAGCACTGTAAGGCAGCAACTCTACCGCTGCTCCACCATGCCGCCCTGTTCCAGTAAACACTCCCTTGTCTTTCCACATTATCTGTCCTTCTTTACCATTCAATTAACTTGTCCAAAGTCCTTTCATTTCTCTTACACTGCTCATCCGATCCCACAGCTTGGCGCTGCCCTGTGAGTCTGATTTAGTTTGAGTTTAGTTTATTAATTGTGTAGGAAGGAACTGCAGATGCTGGTCTCAACTGAAGACAGACACAAAAAGCTGGAGTAATTCAGCGGGTCAAGTAGCATCAGTCTGACGAAGAGTCTTCACCCAAAACGTCATTTATTCCTTTTCAAGATTCAAGATTCAAGAGAGTTTATTGTCATCCGTCCCAGATAGGACAATTAAATTCTTACTTTGCTTCAGCACAACAGAATATTGTAGGTATAAATATCAATACAGAACAGATCAGTGTGTCCATATACCATTGAATATATATATATATATATATATATATATATATATATATATATATACACACATAAATAAGCAGATAAAGTGCAATAGGCTGTTAAAGTTCAGAGTTTTGTTTGAGTTGAGTTTAATAGCCAGATGGCTGTGGGGAAGCAGCTATTCCTGAACCTGGATGTTGCAGATTTCAGGCTCCTGTACCTTCTACCTGAAGGCAGCGGAGAGACGAGTGCGTGGCCAGGATGGTGTGGGTCCTTGGTGATGATGCCAGCCTTTTTGAGGCAGCGACTGCGATAGATCCCCTCGATGGTAGGGAGGTCAGAGCCGATGATGGACTGGGCAGTGTTTACAACTTTTTGCAGTCTTTTCCGCTCCTGGGCGCACAAGTTGCCGAACCAAGCCACGATGCAACCGGACAGCTCCAGAGATGCAGCCTGACCCGTTGATTTACTCCAGCATTTTCTGTCCATTTTCGATTCAGACCAGCATCTGCAGTTCCTCCCTGCACTTCTCAACTCAATACTCTGACCGATGAAGGCCAATGTATCAAAAGTTTTAATTGTCAATCTATTTATCTTTGATGCCACTTTCTGGGAACCATGCACCTGCACTTGCAGATCCCTCTGCTCTACAACACTCCCCAGGGCCCTTACATTCACTGTGTAGGTTCTACCCTGGCGAGACATCTCAAAATGCAACACCTTGCATTTATCACCACTAAACTCCATTTGCCATTCCTCAGCCCACTTGCCCAGCTGATCAAGATCGAATCTTTGATTACCATCTTCATTATCTTCGATATCACCTCCTTTAGTGTCATCTTACTAATCATACACAAGGATGTTGCCAGGTCTAGAGGGTGTGAGCTGTAGCGAGAGGTTGAGTAGGCTGGGTCTCTATTCGATGGAGCGCAGGAGGATGAGGGGAGATCTTATAGAGGTGTATAAAATCACGAGAGGAATAGATTGAGTCGATGCACAGAGTCTTTTACCCAGAGTAGGGGAATCGAGGACCAGAGGACATTGGTTCAAGGTGAAGGGGAAAAGATTTAATAGGAATCCGAGGGGTAACTTTTTCCACACAGAGGGTGGTGGGTGTATGGAACAAGCTGCCAGAGGAGGTAGTTGAGGCTGGGACTATCCCATCGTTTAAGAAACAGTTGGACAGGTACATGGATAGGACAGGTTTGGAGGGTTATGGACCAAGCGCTGGTAAGTGGGACTAGGGTAGCTGGGACATTGTTGGCCGGTGTCAGTGAGTTGGGCTGTTTCTACACTGTCTCACTCTATGCCTATACACATTTTCATCCAAATCATTGATATAAACTGTACAATGGCTGCCTCGCCAACAGTCTGTCTCATCCCTTTCTCTCTTTGTTGCTTTTTAATCTGTAGTTAAATGTTGCTTTAGTGTATTTTTAGTTTTGTATTATGTGCTGGGTGGAGGGGGTGGGGGTGTGGTGTGGGAAACTTTTTTAATCTTTCCTGGATGGGGAAGCAACTTTTTCCTTATCGTATGCAGTTGTACAGAGTTTTGGTGAGACCACACCTGGAGTATTGCGTACAGTTTTGGTCTCCAAATCTGAGGAAAGATATTCTTGCCATAGAGGCGGTACAGAGAAGGTTCACCAGACTGATTCCTGGGATATCAGGACTTTCATATGAGGAAAGACTGGATAGACTCGGCTTGTACTTGCTAGAATTTAGAAGATTGAGGGGGGATCTTATAGAAACTTACAAAATTCTTAAGGGGTTGGACAGACTAGATGCAGGAAGATTGTTCCCGATGTTGGGGAGGTCCAGAACAAGGGGTCACAGTTTAAGGATAAGGGGGAATTCCTTTAGGACCGAGATGAGGAAAACATTTTTCACACAGAGAGTTGTGAGTCTCTGGAATTCTCTGCCACAGAAGGTAGTTGAGGCCAGTTCATTGGCTATATTTAAGAGGGAGTTAGATGTGGCCCTTGCGGCTAAAAGGATCAGGGGGTATGGAGAGAAGGCAGGTACAGGATACTGAGTTGAATGATCAGCCATGATCATATTGAATGGCGGTGCAGGCTCGAAGGGCCGAATGGCCTACTCCTGCACCTATTTTCTATGTTTCTATGTTTCTATGTACATCCATCCGCATTGCGGCCTAGCATTGTGGAGCTGGCGGCCTCTTGCCAGCGATCGACCTCAGGACCTCCAACCGCGGCTGCCTGCGGACTTTAACATTGTGGAGCTCGCGGTCCCTGGTCTTCTTCTTGCGTACGGCGTGCACAGCCTAAAGTTGCAGGACAACTTGTTCTATATGATCTTATTTGATTGTGCACGCCAGGTTGATTGCATTGGTCGAGACAGGGCGGACCACGTGAAGGTTGCAAGCTCCCACCCCGCGGTCCCTGGATAGGGAGTGGCTTCGGGAGCTCCAACCGCAGGAGCTTCGACCGCCCCGATCACGGGGGCTCCGATCGCCGGCCGCAGGAGCTCCGATCGCCCGACTGCGGATGGTTCGACTCCCCCGACCGCGGGAGGCAAAGGAGGAAAGAAGATAAGACTTTATTGCCTTCCATCGCAGTGAGGAATGTGGAGGAGCCGCTGTGATGGATGTTGATGTCAAATGTTTATGTGGTTACGTGTTTTGCTGCTTTTTTGGTGTGACTGTGTGGCGAATCAAATTCCTCGTATGATTTATATACTTGGATACTTGGCTAATAAAATCAATTACAATTACAATTACAATTACAAATCAGCAATGGGCCCAGCACCGATCCCTGGGACACTCGACCAGTGAAAGGCCGGATAGAGTGGATGCGGGGAGGATGTTTCCACTGGTGGGAGAGTCTAGGATCAGTCAGAGCCTCAGAATGGTAGGAAGTTCCTTTAAAGGGCCTGTCCCACTGCAGGGCCCTAATTTGCGAGTTTAGGAGAGTTTGAAAAAGTGTCATGGTCTGGTTGTATCGCCAAAGTAGAACACCTCCTACGACCTCCTTCGACTATGTAAAGAACCTCCTACGAATATGTAGAAGACCTCCTTCGACTAGCTTCGGGAAAATTGGACACCGAATAGTGGAGAGTGAAGAGGACAACCTTCCACTACCGTCGACTATACTAACACTATCTATGACTACCTTCGATTACCTTCAACTACCCTCGATTACCTACGAATAACATGCTGACCTACTACGACCTACATCGACTAAAGCTACGAGTAAAGAAAATATCGATTTTTTCCATGCCGACCAATTTTTACTCACGGGCAATTTTCAGCATGCTAAAAAATTCTCCTCGACCAAACTGAGGCCTCGAGTATGCGGGAACTTCTCTCGAGCATGAAGGAGAGTTACATAGACCTGCTGGGGCCACGTGTCGACCATGGTGCGAGTTTGAGTAGAGTGCAAACTCTTCTAAACTCGCAAATTAGGTCCCCGCTGTGGGACAGGCCCTTAAGTAGAAATTGAGGAGGGATTTCTTTAGTGGTGGTGAATCTGTGGAATTCATTGCCACAGAGGGTTGTGGAGGCAAAGTCAATGGATATTTATAAGGTTGAGATAGATAGATTCTTGATTAATATGGGTGTCAGGGTTTATGGGGAGAAGGCAGGAGAATGGGGATAGGATGGAGAGATAGGCCAACCATGATTGTTAGGCAGAGTAGACTTGATGGGCCGAATGGCCTAATTCTGCTCCTATCACTTATGTACTTATGAACCACCCACTAGTCACAGAGCTCCAGACTGAATAACAACCTTCCACCACCACCTGCTTCTTTCCAGGAATCCAATTCTGTATACAGGCGGACATACAATGCTGGAGTAACTCAGCGGGTGAGGTAACATCTCTGGAGAAAAGGAATGGGCAACGTTTCGGGTCGAGACCCTTCTTCAGACATGCAGCTCGTTCTCTCTGGATGACGGGTTATCTGAAAATATTGATTTCTGCTTTGAGTTTGGAAGGTTGCATGTATCATGCTCAGGTGAATAATGATTGTTGTTTCTTCACTAGTTAAGGTGTGAGAAGGAACGAGCGGTAAGTGAGGGGGGAATAAGGGGAGAACTGCGGGGTGAGTGAGTAGAGGTTGAGTGGGAAGTGTGTGGTAAGGGGTGGGAGGGGGTTGGGTGAGAGTAGAGGGGCAGAGATGGGGCAGTGAAGGGGCAGTTAGTGCGAGTTGGTGGGCAGAGAGTAGAAACATAGAAACATAGAAAATAGGTGCAGGGTAGGCCATTCGGCCCTTCGAGCCAGCACCGCCATTCAATATGATCATGGCTGATCATCCAGAATCAATAGAATAGACAATAGGTGCAGTAGGCCATTCGGGAGTGGTGGAAGGGGGGTTTGGGGGAAAGGGTGGGGTGGGGGAAGGGGGGTGGGGAAAAGGGGGGTGAAAGGGGGGGTGGAAGGTGGGTGAGGGGGGGGAAGGGGGAAGGGGGAGTGGGGGAAGGGGAGTGTGGGTGAAGGGGGTGTGGGGAAAAGGGGGGTGTGGGGGAAGTGGCGGGGTGGGGGAGATTTGGGGGGTGGGGGTAGGGGGGGGGAGGGGGAGGGTGGAGGGGGAAGGGTTGTGTGGGAAGGGGGGGAGTCGCAGTAGATGCAGCTCGAACTCTGCTCACCCTGCACCTTCAGCTCCTGGTCCCACTCCGACTTCACTCAGAGGCTTCCAGTTCAACTTGCTCTCTGTCCGCACACTGCTCACACTCAGCCCCGCCTCCGGGGATTTATTCTCCACGGGTGCCGCAAGGGGCATTACCTTCATGGTGACTAACAGGCGAGAAGACCAATCTGCAGATCTCACGATTTTTTAAACCATCTAACCATAACCTTTCTAATATTTCATCGATCAGAACAAAACTTGGTGCGCTTGGAGGGGAAGAGAACGGTGAGTAAGGTGGGAGGAAAATCCTAGCTATATAGATTACCGTTTTTATGCAAATTTTTAAAAAACGCGAATCGGAAGTAGTCAAGATGAGAGTTTTAGTAATCGTATAGATTGATAGATATATAGCTATCTAACACTTTCTTGAATGCATCCAAGGAATTGGCCTCCTCTGCCTTCAGTGGCAGAGAATTCCACAGATTCACAACTCACTGGATGAAAAAGTTTTTCCTCATCTCAGTCTCCCCTTATTCTTAAACTGTGACCCCTGGTTCTGGACTCCCCCAACATGGGGAACATTTTTGTCCTCCAGTAGAGATGTGAGTGGAGGGCTGAAAAGATAGTGAGTGGAGGGGTGCAGGGGAGTTGGTCATGAGGGAATAAGGAGGCAGGGAGTGTGGTGGGGCCGTGTTGGAGAGATGAGAGGCAGTGAGAGGCCAGTGTGTGGAACAGTAAATCCAATAACATTATGCCTTCACACATGGTTGAAAACACTAGTTTAGTTTAGTCATACGACTATGAAACAGGCCCTTCAACCCAACTAGTCTATGCCGATCTAAGTTGGTCCCATTTAACCCCATTTGGCTCTATTCCCTCCAAACTTTTCCTATTCATGTACCTGTCCAGAGATGCTGCCTGTCCCTCTGAGTTACTCCAGCACTTTGTTCTTATCTAGTGTAGTGTAGTTTAGTTTAGTTTAGTTTAGTTTAGTTTGGTTTAGTTTAATTTAGATTAGATTAGTTTAGTTTAGTTTAGAGATACAGCTTGGAAACAGGCCCTTCGGCCCACTGAGTTCATGCCGATCAGTCAAACCCTGTATCCTACACTATCCTAGCACGATCCTACACACTAGGGACAATTTACAATTTATAGAAGCTGCCGTGTTTTGGTTAAACCAATTTTAGGCTCGTCGGTCGACGGGACCGGTTACCCAACCCAAAGGCTCGTCGTGGCCCATCCAAAGGCACGCCGATCGGCGTAACCGGGAGGGATCGGGAGACGTCGGAGGCGAGGAGCGAGGGCCGGTAGGCGGGTGAACCGGTGTAACACCGGCTCCATCAAGGTCAGCTGCAGGAGGCGCCCCCAGGACAATAAGGTGGCCGGGTTGGGAGAGGAGAGGAGATGGACATCGGTTTGTGGGAACTGCTCCAGCACATCGAGCGCGCGGGCGGACCGGACTTTGGAGTTCCAGTAATGCCGCCAAAAATGGCGGCGCCGGCAAGTGTAGTGTTTGCAAAAAGAATCTGACTGTGAAGTTGCACCATTGACCCAGTGAATTATTGGTTGTTGCGTCTTTTTCACATTCACAAGGTTTATTCTTGCAGAAGTGAAAGAGGCAGAGAGCAATTACTCTTCCATCTCTTTGCTCTCTTCCGTCGCAGTGAATAATGGAATTAAACGAAGGGGGAAAAAAAAATCAATAATTAGTTTGCAAGTTTGTGTTTCCGCCTCTTATGAGATGCAGCAATTGGAGATGCCAGTTGCAGATAGAGGTCCCCGAGACCAGGGTTTAGAAACGTAGGCATGAGCTAAATCTCCATCGGAATGATGGTGTTGAAGGCTGAGCTTAGGTCAATGAAGAGCATCCTGACATAGACAGACACAAAAAGCTGGAGTAGCTCAGCGGGACAGGCAGAATTTCTGGAGAGAAGTAATGGGTGATATTTCGGGTCTTGACCCGAAACGTCACGCATTCCACTCTCCAGAGATGCTGCCTGTCCCGCTGGGTTACTCCAGCTTTTTTGTGTCTTTCTTCGGTTTAAACCAGCATCTGCAGTTCCTTCCGACACATCCTGTCATAGATGTTCTATTGTCAAGATGGTCCAGGGCTGAATCTAGTGCAAGAGGGAGACGGTGTACCTATTTTTCTTAACGCAGATTTTAGACGACTGTCTATATTGTTGCTATATTGTGGCCATTGTACTATTGTCAGAGTGGGGCCAAACGCAAGGAACAGCACCTCAGATTCACTTAGGCTTTTTACAACCCGGCAGGATGAATTTTGATTTCTCCAACTTCAAGTAACCCTTGCATTCCCTCTCTCTCCGTCCCACCCCCACCCTAGTTGTCGTCCTAGTTTCACTGTCGCCCTGTTGAGTTTCACTGTCTGGAGTTTCACCCCAGGACGTTGCATCTATTTTACCTTTACACGAATTTCAGTCTATTATTGTCGCTAGGAGCGCATTGCTGAACTCTCGTCGGAGAGAGGAGGAGAACCTCTTCAAATTGCTGAAGAAGGGTCTCGACCCGAAACGTCCCCCGTTCCTTCTCTCCTGAGATGCTGCCTGGCCCGCTGAGTTACTCCAGCGTTTTGTGTCTACCTTCTATAATGTTGCTCGTGTGGGCTATTATAGCGGAAAGACTATACATGATTACAATCAAGATTATAAATCGTAACCTTGATTGCAATCATGTGTAGCCGTTCCTGATTGTAATCATGATTGTGATCTTGATCGCAAGCATGTATAGTCTTTCTGCTGACCGGATAACATGCTTTTCGCTGTACCTCGGGTACACATGACCATCAACTAAACTAATCTTTCAAAGCACTTCATTATTGTCGACTTTAGAGCCAGCTTTTTCACAGGGTGGGAATGTCCAAGAGCAGCGGGTACAGTTTAAGGTTAGAGGGTGAAGGTTTAAAGGTGATGTGGGCGTGGGGCATGCTTTGGGTGCCTCGAATGTGTTGCCATTGCTGGGGGCAGAGGCACATACGACAGTGGCATTTAAAAAGCTTTTTAATGGGTACATAGATATGCAGGGAATAGACAATAGACAATAGGCGCAGGAGTAGGCCATTCGGCCCTTCGAGCCAGCACCGCCATTCAATGTGATCATGGCTGATCATCCCCAATCAGTACCCCGTTCCTGCCTTCTCCCCATATCCCATGACTCCGCTATCTTTAAGAGCCCTTTCTAGCTCTCTCTTGAAAGTATCCAGAGAACCTGCCTCCACCGCCCTCTGAGGCAGAAAATTCCACAGACTCACCACTCTCTGTGAGGAAAAATTGTTTCCTCGTCTCCGTTCTAAATAGCTTACCCCTTATTCTTAAACTGCGGCCCCTGGTTCTGGACTCCCCCAACATCGGAAACATGTTTCCTGCCTCTATTGTGTCCAAACCCTTAATAATCTTATATGGTTCAATGAGATCTCCTCTCATCCTAAATAGCTTACCCCTTATTCTTAAACTGTGGCCCCTGGTTCTGGACTCCCCCAACATCGGAAACATGTTTCCTGCCTCTATTGTGTCCAAACCCTTAATAATCTTATATGGTTCAATGAGATCCCCTCTCATCCTAAACTCCAGAGTGTACAAGCCCAGCTGCTCCATTCTCTCAGCTTATGACAGTCCCGCCAACCCGGGAATTAACCTTGTAAACCTACACTGCACTCCCTCAATAGCAAGAATGTCCTTCCTCAAATTAGGAGACCAAAACTGCACGCAATACTCCAGGAATGGAAGGATATGGATCACATGCAGGCTGAGGATATTAGTTTATCTTGACATCACGTTCAGCATGGATATTTGTGGGCTGAAGGGCCTGTTCCTGTGCCGTACTGTCCCATGTTTTCTGACACAGATCATTTGATCCAACAAATCAATGCTGGTGTTAATGCTACTTGCAAGGCATTTCCCACACTTACATAGACATAGAACCATAGAAAATAGGTGCAGGAGTAGGCCGCTCGGCCCTTCGAGCCAGCAACGCCATTCAATGTGATCATGGCTGATCATCCACAATCAGTACCCCGTTCCTGCTTTCTCCAAATCATCGGGATTCTCTTCTCTTCGATCCGAGACATTGCGTGCAAGCGTTGCTCGTCCAAGGCCAACAGCATTATAAAAGACCCCACCCATCTCAATCATGGACTGTTCACTCTGCTGCCCTCGGGCAAAAGGTATCGCAGTATAAGGACCAGAACGGCCAGGTTTTGCAACAGCATCTTCCCCCGAGCCATCAGACTCTTGAATTCCATAGAATGTGCCGCCACCATTATCTATTTTATCTTTTTATCTATTTCATCCTTTTGTTATTTTATGCTGCACGGTGCGCCAGATGCATCGAAATTTCGTTCAGACTTGCATTTGTTGGTGTATTTTTGAATGACAATAAAGTCTTTGATTAATTGATTGATTTATTCCATTAGCCCTAAGAGCTAAATCTAACTCTCTCTAGAAAACACCCAGTGAATTGACCTCCACTGCCTTCTGGGGCAGAGAATTCCACAGATTCACAACTTTCCGGGTGAAAATGTTTTTCCTCATCTCAGTCCTAAATGGCCTACCCCTTATTCTTAAACTGTGACCTCTGGTTCTGGACTCCCGCAACATCGGGAACAATTTTCCTGCATCTAGCCATGCCTTAAGAATTCTATATGTTTCTGTAAGACATCCTCTCATCCTTCTAAGTTCCAGTGAATATGAGCCCAGTCGGTCCATTCTTTCATCATATGTCAAAAAGTCTTCCTTGACTCGGTGTTTATAAGACGAGATGGTGGATATGTCAAAGTGCTGGAGTAACTGTGTGGTTCAGGCAGCTTGTGCGGGAAGGAACTGCAGCCACTGGGTTAACCCAAAGATAGGCACAAAAAGTTGGAGTAACTCAACGGGTCAGGCAGCACCTCTGGGGCGAAGGATTGGGTGACGTTTCAGGCCAAGACCCGAAACGTCACCGATTCCTTTCCTCCTGCCTGACCTGCCGAGCTACTCCAGCTTTTTAGGTCAGGCGGCATCTCTGGAGAAAATGGCTGGGTGACGTTTCGTGTCGGGTCCCTTCCCCACCCGAGATGTCACCCATTCCTTCTCTCCAGAGATGCTGCCTGTTCCGCTGAGTTACTCCAGCTTTTTGTGTCTGTGTTTGGCATCGACCAGCATCCGCAGTTGTTTGTTTCTACCCATCCTCCAGCTATGAAAGGAAACATGAATTCAGTTGTCGTAGCGGCAGATATGAGTATGCTGGCATTTTCCTTTTGTTCTTTTCCTTCTTATCTGCAACATTACACATGTCTCTTTTCCAACTTTATCAAATTCTGATGCAACGCAAGCTCCTTTCCTCTGCATAGCTGATGCCTGGATCTCTGATGAATGTTTCCAGCATTTTGTTGACTCAACAAACTGTCATCAGTGATGTGCAATGTGGTACGTGGTTGAAGCAGATCAGAGGCTCCTCTGTTGTGTATGATTTTCCACCACTCCCTACTCAGGCAGGTTCTCAGAATACTTTCAAGAGAGCTAGAAAGGGCTCTTAAAAATAGCGGAGTCAGGGGATATGGGGTACTGATTGGGGATGATCAGCCGTGATCATATTGAATGGCAGTTCTGGCTCGAAGGGCCGAATGGCCTACTCCTGCGTCTATTGTCTATTGGTCCCCTCTGCTTTCACTGCAGCTTCCGCGCCCTTTATTCCTGATACCGATTCTGGATTTAAAGTGACGAAACGCTGTGTTATAAATGCCGCCAGGCACGATCGTTTCCCCCTTCCCACACTGGCTTTTCTGTCCCAAGCCTCCTCCATTGTCAGAGTGAGGAGAAGGGTCTCGACCCGAAACGTCACCCATCCCATTCTCTCCACAGATGCTGCCCGTCCCACTGAGTTACTCCAGCATTTTGTATCTATCTTCTGTACAATTTGGTGCCAGGGCCTGAGGGGGTGAACCGTAAGAGAGAGTTTGGGCAGACGAGAACTAAATTCAAAAGGTAGACACAAAGTGCTGGAGTAACACAACAGGTCGGGCAGCGTCTCTTTCTCGTAAAAGGATGGATGGCGTGTTGGGTCGAGACCCTTCTTCGGGCTAGTCAGGGTGAAAGGGAAACGAGAGATATCGACGATGTCGAGAGGTAAAGAACAATGAATGAAAGATAGGCAAAAAGGAAACCATGATAAAGGACACAGGCCATTGTTAGCTGTTTGTTGGGTGAGGATGAAAAGCTGGTGCGACTTGGGTGGGGGAGGGATGGAGAGAGAGGGAATGCTGGGGTTACTCATAGAGGGAGTACAGAGAAGGTTCACCAGACTGATTCCTGGGATGGCACGACTTCCATATGAAGAAAGACTGGATAGACTCGGCTTGTACTCGCTGGAATTTAGAAGATTGAGGGGTGATCTCATAGAGACTTACAAAATTCTTAAGGGGTTGGACAGGCTAGATGCAGGAAGATTGTTCCCGATGTTGGGGAAGTCCAGGACAAGGGGTCACAGTTTAAGGATAAGGGGGAAGTCTTTTAGGACCGAGACGAGAAAATCATTTTTCACACAGAGAGTGGTGAATCTGTGGAATTCTCTGCCACAGAAGGTAGTTGAGGCCAGTTCGTTGGCCATATTTAAGAGGGTGTTGGATGTGGCCCTTGTGGCTGAAGGGATCAGGGGGTATGGAGAGAAGGCAGATACAGGATATTGAGTTGGATGATCAGCCATGATCATATTGAATGGCGGTGCAGGCTCGAAGGGCCGAATGGCCTGCTCCTGCACCTAATTTCTATGTTTCTACTTGGAGTTAAAGAAAGCAATATTCATACCACTGGGGTGTAAGCTGCCCAATAGATATATGAGATGCTGTTCTTGGTTCTTGGTTTCCTGGTCCTCCAAAATATTCCAAATGGAATTTAAACTGTTCCTCCAATTTGCGTTTGGCCTCACTCTGACAAAGAGTGAGGAGGCCCAGGACAGAAAGGTCAGCGTGGGAATGGGAATGGGAAAGGAGAACTAAAATGTTTAGCAAGCAGGAGATCAGATAGGTTCAGGCGGGCTGGGCGGAGGGTGGGGGAGGGACAGAGAGAGAGGAAACGCAAGAGTTACATGAAGTTAGATAAATCAATATTCATACTGCTGGGCTGCAAGCTGCCCAAGTGAAATATGAATGAATGAATGAATGAATGTTTATTGGCCAAGTATGTACACATACAAGGAATATGCTTTGGTGCTCCGTCTGCAGGTGACAACATGGCATACAGTGACAATTAGATTCAAGATTCAAGAGAGTTTATTGTCACGTGTCCCTGATAGGACAATGACATTCTTGCTTTGCTTCAGCACAACAGAACATAGTAGGCATGACTACAGAACAGATCAGTGTGTCCATATACCATTATATAAATATGTACACACATGAATAAATAAACTGATAAAGTGCAAGTAAACAGAAATGGGCTATAAATGTTCAGAGTTTTGTCCGAGCCGGGTTTAATAGCCATAAAACATGAAACATTAATAACAAAACATTATAGTTAAAACATGTGAATTAAATAAAATACCAGAGCAAAAGGAGGCTACGGATTTTTGGTTATTGAGTAGAGCTACTGCTCGTGGAAAAAAGCTGTTTTTTATGTCTGGCTGTGGCGGCTTTGACAGTCCGGAGTCTGTCCCTCCAACTTAACTTAACTTAACTAAGCTAGCGTGCCTGCCCTACAGAAGAAGAGATTTCTCGGAGAATCGTACAGGCAGTGTTGACCCAGTCAGCAATTATCTATAATGTGGCGTTAACAGTTAAATGCTGCGGAGAGCCATGCCCCTGTTTCTATTAATAATTCAATTGCATTAATAAGAGTGGCAATTGAGATTACCCGTGTTTATCCGGTGAGCTATCAGAAGCAGCTGGAAACCTGAGACTAGATCAAATAGTAATTATTTACACACATAATATATTGACTAATGAATGTACTTTGCATCCCGCGGAGAGCCGAAGGCATCTTAGAAATGTACTCGGCCCCCTGAAGGTAAAGCAACCAACAATGTTCGGCACATTATCACAACAATTATTATTTATGGGCTATTTACACAATTCCGCTGGGATAAAGGCAGGAATATTTGCAAATCTGCATTTCCTTTCCTTGCATGTTTTCTGATCTGATAGAATAAACTCCCTAAATTTCACACTGAGGGCTATGGTGTTCTGTTATTATTCTGTCGGGGGACATGTGCGTTGGTTTTGTTTCTTATTATTGTCGAGTTATGGTGAGAAGCTTTATTGTCAGAAAGAGAGAAATAAAGAAAATAGCTACAGGAGCAGTCCATTCGGCCCTTCGAGCCAGCACCTCCATTCAATATGATCATGGCTGATCATCCAACTCAGTATCCTGTACCTGCCTTCTCTCCATACCCCCTGATCCCTTTAGCCACAAGGGCCACATTGAATGGGTGACATTTCGGGTCATTAGAAACATAGAAAATTGGTGCAGGAGTAGGCCAATCGGCCCTTTGAGCCAGCACCACCGTTCAATATGATCATGGCTGATCATCCAAAAGCAGTGCTCCGTTCCGGCTTTCTCCCCATATCCCTTGATTCCGTTAGCCCGAAGAGCGATATCTAACTCCCTCTTGAAAACATCCAGTGAATTGGCCTCCACTGCCTTCTGTGGCAGAGAATTCCACAGCTTCGCAACTTTCTGGGTGAAAAAATGTTTCCTCTTGTCAGCCCTAAATGACCTACCCCTTATTCTTAAACTGTTGCGTGCTATCCAGTCAGTGGAAAGTCAATACATGGTTACAATCAAGCCGTATACAGATACAGGAGAAAGGGAATAACGCTTAGTTTAGTTAAGTTAAGTTAAGTTTGGTTTGTTTGTTGTCTTGTGTACCGAGGTACAGTGAAAAGCTTTTGTTGTGTGCTATCCAGTTGGCGGCAAGACATTACATGATTACAATCGAGCCATTTACATAATAAGGGGATAACATTTAGTGCAAGGTAAAGCCAGTAATGTCTAGCAAAGTCTGATTAAAGATAGTACAAGGGTCTTAAATGAGGTTGATGGCAGGTCAGGACCGCTCTCCAGCTGGTGATAAGAGGATGGTTCAGTTGCCTGATAACAGCTGGGAATAAACTGTCTCTGAATCTAGAGGTGTGCGTTTTGCGCAGAGTCTATGGGGTTGAGAGGGAAAAATAGATCATAGAATCATAGAATCATAGAATCATAGAAAATAGGTGCAGGAGTAGGCCATTCGGCCCTTCAAGCCTGCACCACCATTCAATATGATCATGGCTGATCATCCAACTCAGTATCCTATACCTGCCTTCTCTCCATACCCCCTGATCCCCTTAGCCACAAGGGCCACATCTAACTCCCTCTTAAATATAGTCAATGAACTGGACTCAACTACCTTCTGTAGCAGAGAATTCCACAGATTCACCACTCTCTGTGTGAAAAATGATTTTCTCATCTCGGTCCTAAAAGACTTCCCCCTTATCCTTAAACTGTGACCCCTTGTTCTGGAGTTCCCCAACATCGGGAACAATCTTCCTGCATCTAGCCTGTCCAACCCCTTAAGAATTTTGTAAGTCTCTATAAGATCCCCCTCAATCTTCTAAATTCCTGCGAGTACAAGCCGAGTCTATCCAGTCTTTCTTCATGTGGAAGTCCTGCCATCCCAGGAATCAGTCTGGTGAACCTTTTCTGTACTCCCTCTATGGCAAGAATGTCTTTCCTCAGATTTGGAGACCAAAACTGTACGCAATACCCCAGGTATGGCCTCACCAAGACCCTATACAACTACAGTAGAACCTCCCTGCTCTTGTACTGAAATCCTTTTGCTATGAATGCCAACATACCATTCGCTTTCTTCACTGCCTGCTGCACCTGCATGCCTACTTTCAATGACTGGTGTACCATGACACCCAGGTCTCGCTGCATCTCCCCTTTTCCTATTCAGATAGCCACCATTCAGATAATAGTCTACCCTCCTGTTTTTGCCACCAAAGTGGATAACCTCACATTTATCCACATTATACTGCATCTGACATGCATTTGCCCACTCACCCAACCTATCCAAGTCACCTTGCAGCCTCCTAGTATCCTCCTCACAGTTAACACTGCCCCCCAGCTTCGTGTCATCGGCAAACTTGGAGATGTTGCATTCAATTCCCTCAGGCCATGATCGAATGGCAGAACTTAAGGGCAGCACAATGACACAGCGGTAGAGTTGCTGCCTCACAGCTTCAACTTTGACCCTGACTACGGGTGCTGTCTGTACAGAGTTTGTACGTTCACCCCGTGGCCATGTGGGATAACCTCTGACAGCTTTACTAACCGAGAATCTATCTATCTCTGCCTTAAATATATCCACTGACTTGGCCTCCACAGCCTTCTGTGGCAAAGAATTCCACCGATTCACCGTACTCCGACTTAAGAAATGTCTCCTCATCTCCTTCCTAAAAGAACTTCATTTAATTCTGAGACTATGACCTCCAGACCTAGACTCGCCCACTAGTGGCAACATCCTCTCCACATCCATTCTATCTGAGCCTTTCACTATTCTGACATCTCGTTCCTCTAAACTCCAGCGAGTGCAGGCCCCGTGCCGACAAACGCTCATCATATGTCAACCCACTCATTCCTGGGACCATACTTGTAAACTTCCTCTGGACCCTCTCCAGAGCCAGCACATCCTTCCTCAGATACGGGGCCCAAAATTGTTCACAATATTCCAAATGTGGCCTGACCAGAGCCTCAGCTTTACACCCCTGTTTTGGATTAGTACGGGTGTCAGAGGTTATGGGTAGAAGGCAGGAGAATGGTGTTAGGAGAGAGAGGTAGATCAGCCATAATTGAAAGTAGACATGATGGGCCAAATGGCCTAGTTCTACACCTATCACTTATGGCCTCTTGAAATAAATGCTTTCATTGATACAAGATACATTTATATGTGACATGTGCCAGTTAGCACAACGAAATGTGATCACCATACAGCCATGCAAATAAAAATAAAGAACACAACACACGACAGAGTTCAACATAAAACATCCCCACACAGCAGAATCAAAGTTTCCCACTGTGAGGGAAGGCACCAAAGTCAGTCATCTTCCTCTAGTGTTCCCCACTGTTCACCCGTGGCCAGGGCCTCCCCGCCGGGGTGATGTAAGTCGGACGTGGGGGCTGCGGGACATCATCAGCGGCCTGGACATCAGAGTCGGCCCCTTCCTACCGGGAGTCCGCGGCTCCCAAAGTCCGCTGGCCGCGCCAGGTGGAGATGCAACGCTGGCGGCCCTCGGCAAAGGTCCCCAGGACACCGCGATGACGGTCAGCGCCGCCCGCGTTGGAGGATCTCCCGAACCAGAGCTCCACGATGTTGGAGCAGAGGCCCAACAATCCGGAGCTCCAAACGGCGACCCAGGTAGGCATCGCTCGCTCCGCGGCGAATTCAGCGCTGCGCCGCCGCTGTTGTCGCTCTGGTCCGGTTCCCGGTCCCCGGCAGGAAAGACCGCTCTGATCCAGGTGGTAGGGCGTGAGGAGGGGGGGCAAGGATGCGACTCGTCCCCGCCAGGAAGCGACTGGGAAACAGTTTCCCCCTTACTCTGCCCCCCTCCCCCACATAGAAAAGTCAAAAGATTCCCCCAAAAACAGACTTTAAACGAAACAAATTTTTTTTTTTTTTTAAAAGATTGAAAGACAACCAGGCTGTAGGCAGAGGCTGCCATCAATGCGGCACCCCTAGTGCACGCCGTTTGTTTGATTTGTAACGGATTCGGCTTGCAGATTAACTTTTTGGCAATCCTGTACCAGTACTCCCAAGTCTCTTTGCACCTCCGATTTCTGGATTCTGAATGAGAGAATTGTAAAAAGCAATGATGATCAAGGAAAGGTAGAGCCCACAATGGTCCATTGTTGGCTGTGGGATAGGTGATTACGAGTAATACAGACAGTGAAACTGAACAGAACGACAGTGAAACTAGTAAGTACGTAAGTAGGTAATTTTTATGTATATAGCACTTTTTAAAATCAAATTACGTTGAAGCCAAAGTGCCTTACAGAGAAGAAATTAGATTTTCATACATCCATATAAAATGAAAAAGAAAAAAGACACAAAACACTATGGGATTCAACATGAAACGTCACCGCATTCCGGAGCTTACCGCACGGCGACCCAGTAGGGCAGTAGGACATCAAAAACCATAGCCGTGAGCACTGGCTCGCCCCCGAGGCTGTGTCCTAAGCCCCCTGCTGTTTAGTCTGCTTACACACGACTGTACTGCTAGACTCAACAACAACTTCATCAACAAGTTCGCTGATGACACAACAGTGGTGGGTCTCATCAGTGACAATGATGAGTCGGCGTACAGGATGGAGGTGGAGCTGCTCGCAGGATGGTGCAAATCCCACAACCTCATTCTCAACGTGGGAAAAACTAAGGAGATGGTGGTTGACTTCAGGAGGGCGGGAAAACAACGCCATACACCTCTGCACATCGATGGAGCTGATGTGGAAAGGGTCAGCAGTGTGAAGTTCCTAGGACTCCACCTGTCAGATGACCTGACGTCCACGACCAACACCACAGCACTGGTCAAGAGAGCCCAGCAGCGACTACACCCTCTCCGAAGACTACGGAAAGCAGGTCTCCCACTGCACACCTACAAACTTTTTATAGGGGGACAATCGAGAGCACATTAACCTACGGCATCACCTCCTGGTTCGGGAGCTGCAAGGCGTACGAACGCTCCAACTGGACAGGAATGTGAAGACCGCCAGCAGGATTATTGGTGCTCCACTCCCTTTCCTGCTGGACATATACAGGAAGAGATGTATCAGCAGAGCATCTCCATCATCAAAGACCCCTACCACCCGCCATCCTGCCATCTGGGAAGAGGTACAGGAGCATCAGCTGCAAAACCAGCAGGATGCTCCTCAGCTTCTTCCCGCAGGCTATAAGACTGATAAACGGACTTTGCCCCCTGCCAAAGTATCACGCACCAACCACCAACCTGGGCACACTGAAGCAGAGCCATTGTCGTGCCACTGACGATCGGAACTCGTGATATATGTACTTTTATTCTTTATTTCTATTTATTTTTTACCACACACTGAATGGACACTGGTTGAGCAACGTTTTTTCGTATTCCTCTGGGTATGTAAATACTCAGAAAAATGATAATAAAGATATACAATACAATACAATAAGGCATCGCCCGCTCCGTGTTGGTGTCCCAGCGCTGTGCCGCCTCCCAAGTTGTAAATCCGGCAGGAAACGCCGCTCCAGTTCGATGGTAGGCCGCACGGAGAGGACGGAGATGCGATTCGGAGGAAAACCGCATCTCCGACCAGGTAGGACTGGGATTAATACAGTTTCCCCCTTCCCCCACCCCCCCACATAAAAAGATTGGACCTCCAAAATAAAGTTCACCAGGTTACTTCCAGGTCCGACAGAGGTTCACCTGCACCTCCTCCAACCTCATCTATTGCATCCGCTGCTCCAGATGCCAGATGATCTATATCGGTGAGACCAAGCGGAGGCTTGGCGATCGTTTCGCCGAACACCTCCGCTCGGTCCGCAATAACCAACCCGACCTCCCGGTGCTCAGCACTTCAACTCCCCCTCCCTCCACATCCGACCTCTCGGTCCTGGGCCTCCTCCACGGCCAGAGTGAGCAACACCGCAAGCTGGAGGAACAGCACCTCATATTCCGCTTGGGAGTCTGCATCCTTTGGGCTTGAACATTGAATTTTCTCAACTCTGTTAACCCTTGCTGTCTCCTCCCCTTCCCACCTCTCCCTCAGCCCTCGGGCCCTGGCATTCCCTCTATCTCTATCTCTCTCCCCCACCCCAGTCGCACCAGCTTCTCATTTTCACACCACAAACAGCTTACAATGGCTTGTTCCCTTTATCATCGATACTTTTTTGCATATCTTTCATTCATTGTTCCTTATCTCTCCACATCACCGTCTATATCTCTCGTTTCCCTGATCCCTGACCAGTCTGAAGAAGGGTCTCGACCCGAAACGTCACCTATCTCCTTCGCTCCTTAGATGCTGCTGCACCCGCTGAGTTTCTCCAGCTTTTTGTGTACCCCCCCCCTGCAGACACTGGTTTGTCTGAAGAAGGGTCTTGACCCAAAACCTCACGCATTCCTTCTCTCCCGATATGGTGGCTGTCCCGCTGAGTTACTCCAGCATTTTGTGTCTATCTATAATATTATAGATTTATTTCAGAATACTATTAATGAATTGCATGAACAATATCAATGTCCATTTAATGGGCGCTTTTGACGTTCCAACTAGGTTTGCCAACTGTCCCGGATTATCTGGGTCATCCCAGATATTGGGCTAAATTGGTTTGTTCCATATGGGACCGCCCTTGTCTCGGCTACTACTCGGGTCGAGGAGACTGTCGGGTCGGAGCGCCGCGTCCGGCCCCGCCTCACCCGTACCATCTGTGTAGCAATGTTATTGGACATAAAGTTGAGCCAGCATTAAGTTGAAGAAGAAGTTTGGTCATAGTTAAGGATGTGGACAGGTTGGGGAAGAGAATTTGGGAGCTTAGGACCCAGGTGGCTGGAGCCACATTGCAGAGAGGCTGTTGAAAAATTCCCCATTTTAATTTTATCTTTATCTCACCATGAACACACAATGAGCAAAGAGGCTATCTGGTGCCCTCATCTGGTCAGTCGATATTCACAGAGAATCATGAGAGGAAATGTTCGGCACGGACTAGAAGGGCCGAGATGGCCTGTTTCCGGGCTGTAATTGTTATATGGTCATATATCATGAGAGGAAGTGAAGGGAGGAACTGCAGATGCTGGTTTAAACCAAAGATAGACACAAAAAGCTGTAGGAACTCAGCGCGTCAGGCAGCATCTATGGAGAAAAGGAATTGGTGAAGTTTTCTGGTCGAGCCTTCTTCGGACAGGAATAAATCAGAGGACATAGATTTCAGGTGAGGGGGGAAAGATTTAATAGGAACCCGAGGGGCAGCTTTTTCACACAAAGGGTGGTGGGTGTATGGGACAAGCTGCCAGAGGGGGTAGTTGAGGCAGGGACTATCACAACATCTTAAAGAAATATTCAGACAATTACATTCCTTCTCTCCATAGATGCTGCCTCACCCGCTGAGTTTCTCCAGCATTTTTGTCTACCTTTCGATTTTTCCAGCATCTGCAGTTCTTTCTTAAACAGACAATTACATAGTAATTTAGTCATTTAGACAGTTACATAGACAGCTATGTGTAAGAAAGAACTGCAGGTGCTGGTTTAAATCAATGTCCTCCAGAGATGCTGCCTGACCTGGGGAAATGAGTGTAACTGCGTGCTTGATGGCCGGTGTAGACTCACTGGGCCAAAGGGGCTGTTTTGTGCTGTACAACTCGATAGAATTATGATCGCTAACATAGGAAAGTTTAATGCTCTTGCCTTGTTCTATTACAACCTTTACAACCTTAGGCCTTTGCCATTCCCTTGTGCACCAATTTTATCTTCTCTAGAAACAGATTCAGGGAAATGTCCTTGCTTTATATTGGCCATCTCTACCAATCCCAAGATCCAACAATTCACAAACCACTCTCTCAGCAAGCCCTGCTTTCTTCATAGATTCATGGCACAGTAATGAATCCCGCCAAGGGATGGCGGGACTGTCATACGCTGAGGGAATGGAGCAGCTGGCCTTGTACACTCTGGAGTTTAGGACGAGAGGGGATATTATTGAAACATATAAGATTATTAAGGGTTTGGACACGCTGGAGGCAGGAAGCATATTCCCGATTATGGGGGAGTCCAGAACCAGGGGCCACAGTTTAAGAATAAGGGGTAAGACATTAGAACGGAGACGAGGAAACACTTTTTCTCACAGATAGTTGTGAGTCTGTGGAATTCTCTGCCTCAGAGGGAGATGGAGGCCGATTCTCTGGACACTTTCAAGAGAGAGGTAGACATGGCTCTTAAAGATAACAGAGTCAGGGGATATGGGGAGAAGGCAGGAACGGGGACTGATTGGGGATGATCAGTCATGATCACATTGAATGGCGGTGCTGGCTCGAAGGGCTGAATGGCCTATCCCTGCACCTATTGTCTGTTGTCTATTGTAACAGAACTTTGCAGGAAAAGTCGGAGAGAAATGTATCCACTGACATTTATGAGCATTATCGGCTCGGGGCCTGTACTCGCTGGAGTTTAGAAGAATGAGGGGGGACCTCATTGAAACGTACAGAATCGTGAAAGGCTTGGATAGAGTGGATGTGGAGAGTAGACTCAAAATGCTGGAGTAACTCAGCGGGTGAGGCAGCATCTTTGGAGAAAAGGAATAGGTGATGTTTCGGGTCGAAAAACCCTTCTTCAGACTCTTTTACCAGCATCTGCAGTTCTTTCTCACACACGTGGATTTGGAGAGGGTATTTCCACTTGTGGGAGAGTCTAGGACTAGAGGTCATAGGCCTCAGAATTAAAGGATGTTCTTTTAGGAAGGAGATGAGAAGAAATGTCTTCAGTCAGGTGGTGGTGCATCTATGGAATTCTTTGCCACGGAGGCCAAGTCAGTGGATATTTTTAAGGCAGAGACAGATAGATTTTTGATTAGTATGGGTGTCAGAGGTTAAGGGGGGAAGGGAGCAGAATGGGGTTAGGAGGGAGACATTGATCAGCGCTGACTGAATGGCAGAGCAGACTTGATGGGCCGAATGGCCTAATTCTACTCCTATCACATGACCATATGACATCAAATGCCCAAGCTTTGCATCGACATGCATCGCTAGTTACAAGATACTTTCCCATAACTGAACAGGTGACTTACACGCACCCAAGACTTCCAGTGTTCAATTGGCACAGTTGCTGCCTTACAGCGCCAGAGTCGGGGGTTCGATCCTGACTGCGGGTGTTGTCTGTACTGAGTTGTACGTGCTCTGCGTGGCCCCGTGGGTTTCCTCCCACACGCCAAAGACATACAGGTTTACAGGAAGGAACTGCAGGCACTAACTGAAACCAAAGGCAGACACAAAATGCTGGAGTAACTCAGCGGGACAGGCAGCATCTCTGGAGAGAAGGAACGGGTGACGTTTTGGGTCGAGACCCTTCTTCATACCGAGAGTCAGGGGAGGGGGAGATACAGAGATAAGGAATTGAATGGCGGTGCTGGCTCGAATGGAGATAAGGAAGTGTGAGGAGAGAGAACGAGACATCAAAGGGGGTTGGAGATCAAGGAAAATGTCAAATAGATCATAGTTAAAAATCAAATGTCCCCCTTGACTCCATCCAAGGACCCCTAGTCTTTCCAGGTGAGGCAGAGGTTCACTTGCACCTCCTCCAACATCATCTACTGTGTCCACCGTTCCAGGTGTGGATTCCTTTATATTAGTGAGACCAAGCAAATCGTTCAGCGATCGTTTCACTGAACACCAAAACCTATCTGATCTCCCGGTTGTTGGACACTTAAACTCCCCTTCCCACACTGACCTTTCTGTCCTGGGCCTCCTCCATTGTCAGAGTGAGGCCCAGCCCAAATTGGAGGACCAGCACCTCATATATCGCTTACACCCCAGCGGTATGAATATTGACTTCTCTAACTTCAAGTAACCCTTGCTCTCTCTCTCCATCTCTCCCCCTTCTCCGACCAGTCAGACTGTCCCCGACTACATTTTATCTCTGTTTGCTTTGTTGTCACCTTCTCCCAGCTAACAATGATCTATTCTACATTTTCCTTGAGTTCCACCGCATTTGATGTCCCTTTTTCACACCTTGCACTTCCTTATCTCTGTATCTACTCCTCCCCGACTCTCAGTCTGAAGAAGGGCCTCAACGCAAAACGTCACCCATTCCTTCCCTCCAACGATGCTGCGTGTGCCACTGAGTTACTCCAGCATTTTGTGTCTGTCTCAGGTTTACAGGTTAATTGGCTTAAACAAATAGTAAATGATCCCCAGTGTTCAATAATTTCTTTATTAACATGTGCACCAAGGTAGAGTGAAGGGTGGTGCTAGTGGATGGGGTGGTCGCTGGTCGGCGCTGACCCGGTGGGCCAAAGGGCCTGTTTTCGCACTGGGACTGAATCTCTAAAGTCTAAATGGTTATAAGTTCATAAGTGATAGAAGCAGAATTAGGCCATTCAGCCCATCTAGTCTACTTCGCCATTCAATCACGGCTAATCTATCTCTTCCTCCTAACCCCATTCTCCTGCCTTCTTCCCATAACCCCGGACACCTGTACTAATCAAAAATCTGATCAGGAGGCTGGGACTATCCCATCGTTTAAGAAAAAGTTGAACAGGTACATGGACAGGACAGGTTTGGAAGGGTTTTGGACCAAGCTCAGGCAAGTGGGACTAGGGTAGCTGGGACATTGTTGGCCGGTGTGGGCGAGTTGGGCCAAAGGGCCTGTTTCCACACTCTATGTTTTTCTTCCATCTATCTCCACCTTAAAAATATCCATTGACATGGCTTCTACGAACAATTCCACAGATTCACCACCTAACTTAAGAAATTCCTCCTCATCTCCTTCAGAAAGGAACGTCCTTTAATTCTGAGGCCGTGACCTCTGGTCCTAGACTCTCCCACTAGTGGAAACATCCTCTCCACGTCCACTCTATTCAAGCCTTTCACTATCCAGTAAGTTTTAATGAGGTCCCAATGTTATGATCAATGAAAAATTGTGAACTGCATGGTCCAAGGATTTTGGTAAAATGAGTCCAGCACACACAATGGTAATAAAATGCACAGACAAACATCAGTATCTTGTTGCTGCCAGGACGATCATTGCACACAAGCCCTTTGGTGCACTCTGGTGGATATAATGCAAAATTGTCATTCAGACTGACAGGCTCCATCCAGGCCAATGAACATTTGATTTTAAAAAAGTGCTGGAGCAACTCAACTGGCCAGGCAACATAGAAACATAGAAACATAGAAAAGAGGTGCGGGAGGAGGCCATTCGGCCCTTCGAGCCAGCACCGCCATTCATTGTGATCATGGCTGATCGTCCCCAATCAATAACCCGTGCCTGCCTTCTCCCCATATCCCTTGACTCCACTAGCCCCTAGAGCCTCTATCTAACTCGCTCTTAAATCCATCCAGTGACTTGGCCTCCACTGCCCCCTGTGGCAGAGAATTCCACAAATTCACAACTCTCTGGGTGAAAAAGTGTTTTCTCACCTCAGTCTTAAATGGCCTCCCCTTTATTCTAAGAATCATCCCTAATGAATATGGAAAGGTAACATCTTGAATCGGGACCCATCTTCAGACTGAATTTGTTAAGCCTATCTCTGCAACTCCCTGGTTAGCTCATCCCTTGCCACCCAAACCACTCCCTCCCCAGGTACCTTCCCCTGCAACCGCAGTAGATGCACCACCTGTCACTATATCTCCTCCCTCGACTCTGTCCAGGGACCTCAACAGTCGATAGACAATAGGTGCAGGAGTAGGCCATTCGGCCCTTCAAGCCAGCACCGCCATTCAATGTGATCATGGCTGGTCATCCACAATCAGTACCCTGTTCCTGCCTTCTCCCCATATCCCCTGACTCTGTCATCTTTAAGAGCCCTATCTAGCTCTCTCTTGAAAGTATCCAGAGAACCGGCCTCCACCGCCCTCTGAGGCAGAGAATCCCACAGACTCACAACCCTCTGTGTGCAAAAGTTTTTACTCATCTCCGTTCTAAATGGCTTACCCCTTATTCTTAAATGAGTCCTTTCCGGTTAGGCAAAGGTTCACTGGCACCTCCTCCAACCTTATCTACTGTTTCCATTTCCCAAGATGTGGACTCTTATACATCGGTGAGACCAAACGCAGACTGGGCGATCGTTTTGTGGAACTCCTTCGCTCAGCCCGTGTGAACCAACCTGATCTCCCGGTTGCTGGACACTTTAATTCTCCTTCCCATTCCCACACTGACCTTTTTGTCCTCAGTCTCCTCCATTGTCAGAGTGAGGCTAAATGCAAATTGGAGGAACAGCATCTCATATTTCGCTTGGGCAGTTTACAGCCCAACGGTATGAACATTGATTTCCCTCACTTCAGGTAGCCCCGACATTTCCCTCTCTCTCTCTCTATCGCTCCCCCACCCAAGTCACACTAGCTTCTAATTTTCACCCTACAAACAGCTAATAATGGCCTGTTTGCTTTATCATCGTTACTTTTTTGCATATCGTTCATTGATGGATCTTTATCTCTCGTTCTCCTTACCCCTAACCAGTCTGAAGAAGGGTCTCGTCCCAAAACGTCACCCATTCCTTCCCTCCAGAGATGTTGCCTGTCCCGCTGAGTTACTCCAGCTTTTTGTGTCTATCTTCCCAATCCTCCAGATAGACTCAAAAATGCTGGAGTAACTCAACGGGTCACCCAGACCATTCCCTTCATTTTCTCCAGAGATAGTGCCTGATCCGCCGAGTTACCCCAGCATTTTGTGTCTATCCTTGATACGGCACCAGAGATGCGGGTTCGATCCTGACTACGGGTGCTGTATGTATGGTTTGTATGTCTCCCAGTGACCTGCGTAGGTTTTCTCTCACTCCGAGGGCGTATAGGTTTGTTGATTAATTGGTAATATTGTAAATTGTCCCTAATGTGTTGGATAGTGCAGGTGGATGGGGTGATCTCTGGTCGGCGTGGACCCAGTGGGCCGAAGGGCCTGATTCCATGCTGTGTCTCGGTGTAGTAAAAATAAATAGTCATAACATTGGGTTGCAAGCTACCCAAGCTGAATGAGGTGTTGTTCCTCCAGTTTGCATGCGGCATCACTCTAGCAATTAGAGGGAAACAGGCCCCTCGGTCCACCTTGCCCACACCGACCAACTTGTCCCATCTACACTAGGCAGGTAGTCCCACCTGCCTGTGTTTGGTCCATAACCCTCCAAACCTGTCCTATCCATGTACCCGTCCAACTGTCTCTTAAACGTTGGGATAGTCCCAGCCTCAACTACCACCTCTGGCAGCTTGTTCCATACACCCACCACCCTTTGTGTGAAAAAGTTACCCCTCAGATACCAGTTGTACAGGGTCTTGGTGAGGCCACACCTGGAGTATTGTGTACGGTTTTGGTCTCCTAATCTGAGGAAAGACATTCTTGCCATAGAGGGAGTACAGAGAAGGTTCACCAGACTGATTCCTGGGATGGCAGGACTTTCATATGAAGAAAGACTGGATAGACTCGGCTTGTACTCGCTAGAATTTAGAAGATTGAGGGGGGATCTTATAGAAACTTACAAAATTCTTAAGGGGTTGGACAGACTAGATGCAGGAAGATTGTTCCCGATGTTGGGGAAGTCCAGAACAAGGGGTCACAGTTTAAGGATAAGGGGAAGTCTTTTAGGACCGAGATGAGAAAATCATTTTTCACACAGAGAGTGTTGAGTCTGTGGAATTCTCTGCCACAGAAGGTAGTTGAGGCCAGTTCATTGGCTATATTTAAGAGGGAGTTAGATATGGCTTTTGTGGCTAAAGGGATCAGGGGGTATGGAGAGAAGGCAGGTACAGGATACTGAGTTGGATGATCAGCCATGATCATATTGAATGGCGGTGCAGGCTCGAAGGGCCGAATGGCCTACTCCTGCACCTATTTTCTATGTTTCTATTAAAACTTTTCTCATTCACCTTAAACCCATGTCCTCTGGTCCTCGATTCCCCTACTCTGGGCAAGAGACTCTGCACGTCTACCCGATCTATTCCTCTCATGATTTTATACATCTCTATATGAGCATCACTCATCCTCCTGCGCTCTAAGGAATAGAGTCCCAGCCTACTCAGCCTGTCCCTGTAGCTCACACCCTCTATTCCTGGCAACATCCTCGTAAAAAGCCGTGAGGCTAATTAGTGCCAACCTACCAATGTCATCCTACCACACGGATCATGACACTCCGTCTGCGCTGAGGCCTATCGCGGAGCTGGCGGCCTCCAACTGGGACCGAACTCGAGGCTCCGAGATAAATCGGAGCCAGGACTTACCAACGCGGGGCTGGCCGACTTTGGGGCTCTGGTGGCGTTGCGGTGGCGGCGGCGACCCGACTTCGGAGCCTCGGAGGCTCGGCCGAGGGCCCAGTGGACGACAACGTCGGGAGCTCGCAGGTCGCAGGTCGGTGACCGGTTTTCTGGAGCTCCCGCGACGACAGCTTCGTCCGCTGGACTGGAGGGTGGCAGCTTCGGCAGCTTCGACCGCCCCGGGCCGTGGAGTTTGAACCGGCCCATTCGCAGAGCTCGGATGCGGCCGTTGGACTTACCATCACCCTGGCGGGATCCCTACATCGAAAGCTGGATCGCCTCAACGCAGAGGGAGACGAGGAGGGAAGAGACACGGACTTTAAGACTTTTGCCTTCCATCACAGTGAGGAGGTGAATGGTAGACTCACTGTAGCGGATGTTAAACTGTGTTAAGTGTGTGTTTTGTTATTTTATTCTCTGTCATGACTGCAAGGTATACAATTTAGTTCAGACTTTACTTACTTTATTTTACTGTCGTGTTCCACGCCATTCGGCAGATGTAATGAATGATTTTTTTGGTTGTTTCCTGTCAGAAAAAATGGCGATTACGAACAAGGTTACCTTAATTATGAGCAACAGTCATTCCAAAATTCCGCACCACTGTGATAGCAATTAGCCTCCAGCACGGTTTGTTCACGACCTGCATTTACTGGCCATTCCCAGTTCTGGAAGAACTCTGTGGGTCAGGCAGCATCTGTGGAAGGAATGGACAAGGTCCTGCATAGGAACCCTTCTTCAGACTGATTGTAGTAGAGTCACACAGTGAGGAAACAGACCCTTCAGCCAACTTGCCCATGCCCCATCTACACGCGTCCCACCTAGAGTAATTCAGCGTGGAAACAGGCTTGTCAGCCCAACCCGCCCATGCCGACCAACATGCCCCATCTACACTCGTCCCACCTCCCTGCATTTGACCCATATCCCTCTAAACCCATCCTATCCTTGTACCTGTTCAAACGTCCCTTAAAGGTTGATGGTAGTACCTGCCTCAACTACCTCCTCCTGCATCTCGTTCCATACACCCATCACCCCCTTGTGTAAAAAGGTCACCCCTCAGGTTCCTATTAAACCCCTCCCCACCCCCCCTCGCTCTCGATGTCCCTACTCTGGGCAAAAGACTCTGCATTTACCCAATCTATTCCTCTCGTGATTTTGTACGCCTCTAAAGGACCAGGGTGTAGCAAGCTGGAAAAGTGGTAGGTGCGGGACTGGTTTTCAGATATTGACCCACTGTGAATATTAATGTGGATTAACATGGTAATAGCAGCTTCAGAGCAACATTTATCCTTTCACCGCCACCAAAATAGATCAAGAAATCCCCAGTCATACTTTAAACCTTACTTTGGGCTTTAGAGATATAGTGCAGGAACAGGTCCTTCGGCCCATCAAGTCCTCGCCGACTAGCGATCACTCTGTACTCCAGCACTATCCTACACACCAGGGCACAAATAACTATTTTACAGAAGCCACTTATCGTACAAACCTGTACGTCTTTGGAATGTGGGAGGAAACCGGAGCACCCGGGAAAACCTAGGCGGTCGCAGGGAGAACTTGCAAACTCCACACAGACAACATCCGTAGTCAGGATCGAACCCAGGTCTCTGGCGCTGCGAGGCAGCAACTCTACCGCTGCACCACCGTACTGCCCTTGTAAAGAGATTTTGCTTTTATACAACCCCATTGATTACAGTTCGAAAGGCCGTGTAAAGCAATTAAGGATGGGGTCTATATTGAGAAAGGTTTCGCACTGCAACCAAGGAACTTTAAACAAACCAACCTCTCTTCCATTGACTGCATTTACATCTCACGCTGCCTCGGCAAGGCCAGCAGCACCATCAAGGATGAGTCACAGATGACAAGCACCATTTGGATAGCAGTAACAGGATCGGTCCGAGTCAGCATGGATTTACGATGGGGAAATCATGCTCGACTAATCTTCAGGAATCTTTTCGAGGATGTAACTAGGAAAATGGACAAGGGAGAGCCAGTGGTTGTAGTGTGCCTGGACTTTCAGAAAGCATTTGATAAGGTCCCACGTAGGAAATTAGTGGGCAAAATTAGGGCACATGGTATTGGGGGTAGAGTGCTGACATGGATAGACAATTGGTTGGCAGATGGGAAACAAAGAGTAGGGATTAACGGGTCCCTATCAGAATGGCAGGCAGTGACAAGTGGGGTGCCGCAAGGCTCGGTGCTGAGACCGCAGCTATTCACAATAGACATCAATGATTTAGATGAAGGGATTCAAAGTAACATTAGCAAATTTGCAGATGACACAAAGCTGGTTGGCAGTGTGGACTGTGAGAGGATGCTATGAGAATGCAGGGTGACTTGGACAGGTTGGGGGAGTGGGCAGATGCATGGCAGATGCAGTTTAATGTGGATAAATGTGAGGTAGCAAAAACAGGAAGGCAATTTATAATCTAAATGGTGTCCAGTTGGGAAAAGGGGAAGGACTACGGGATCTGGGGATCCTTGTTGTTCATCAGTCAATGAAAGTAAGCATGCAGGTACAGCAGGCAGTGAAGAAAGCGAATGGCATGTCGGCCTTTATAACAAGAGGAGTTGAGTATAGGAGCAAAGAGGTCCTTATGCAGTTGTATAGGGCTCTAGTGGAGTATTATGTGCAGTTTTGGTCCCCTAATTTGAGGAAGGACATTCTTGCGATTGAAAGAGTGCAGCGTAGGTTTACCAGGTTAATTCCCGGGATGGCGGGACTGTTATATGCTGAGAGAATGGAGCGGCTGGGCTTGTATACTCTGGAGTTTAGAAGGATGAGAGGGTATCTTATTGAAACATATAAGATTATTAAGGGTTTGGACATGCTAGAGGCAGGAAACATGTTCCTGATGTTGGGGGAGCCCAGAACCAGGGACCACAGTTTCAGAATAAGGGGTAAAACATTTAGAACGGAGACGAGGAAACACTTTTTCTCACAGAGAGTAGTGTTGGTGGAATTCTCTGCCTCAGAGGGCAGTGGAGGTCGGTTCTCTGGATGCTTTCAAGAGAGAGCTAGATAGGGCGCTTAAAGATAGCGGAGTCAGGGGATATGGGGAGAAGGCAGGAACGGGGTACTGATTGGGGAAGATCAGCCATGATCACATTGAATGGCGGTGCTGGCTCAAAGGGCCGAATGGCCTGCTCCTGCACCTATTGTCTATTGAGTCTCACCCTGGTCACTCCCTCTTCTCCCCTCGGCAAAAAGTACAGAAGTGTGAAAGCTCCCGATTCTTCCCGATGGACAGTTTCTTCCCAACTGTTTACCGGCAACTGAATCATCCTACCACAACCAGAGAGCAGTGCTGAACTATTATCTACCTCCTTGGAGACACTCAGACTATATTTGATCGGACTTTGCTGGCTTTATCTTACACTAAACATTATTCACGTTATTCCCTTTGTCATGTATCTGTGCACAGTGAATTGTAATAGACCCAAAATGCTGGAGTAACTCAGCGGGACAGGCAGCATCTATGGAGAAGAAATGGGTGATGTTTCGGGTCGAGACCCTTCTTCAGACGGAGTCTGGAATGTGGGATGAAACCGAGAACCCGGGGAAAAGCTACGTGGTCACAGGGAGAACTTGCTTCAGACTCCGATTGAAGAAGGGTCACGACCCGAAGCATCACCCGTTCCTTCGCTCCATAGATGCTGCCTTACCCGCTGAGTTACTCCAGCATTTTGTGTCTGCCTTCGATTTTACCAGCATCTGCAGTTCTTACACGGTTCAATTGTAATCACTATTGCCTTTCCTGATTAGCACGCAACAAAAGCTTTTCACTGTTGCTCGGTACACGACGTGTTAACAAATGAACTAAACTATTTTCAACCAAACTTTCCAGCAATAATTTTTTAAAAAAGCCACGAATAACCAGAAGACCGATTTTATTACCTGGTAGTTGAGTAATGAACAGTGCATTTCAAAAAATGAACAAAAGACAACATTGCCAGTGATTTCAGGGTTTCGGAACGCCACAAAGAATTGAACATTGCCAGCTTGCAACCAAGTAAAATGTTCAAAGTATTAGATGCCCAGAGGCCACCATGAAACAAGTTGCCAGCGGTGCCACGATATTTTGCCGTCATTCTTCAGATAAATACAATGAATACTGAAACAACTTTCAAAATGGTTGCAGTCGAACCATTGGAGAAGGTCACAGATACTTACAGGCAGCATCAATGGCTCACACTGAACAAATGCACAGCAGACATGTGGCTAGCTAGATCGAACAGAACCATTTGATTGTACAACTTAAGCATAATAAATGGCCTGCATAATTTAGGAATTAAAATACTGCTTCATCGAGAGATCCACAGGGGTTGACCAGCATGAAAAAAAACTAAAAGATGATCAACATCTTAACTGAATGATCAGGCAGGTCTGCATTTCCAGAGGTTGACACTGGAGTAGCTGGAGTAGCTGAGCGGGTCAGACAGCATCTCTGGAGAAAAGGAATCGGTGATGTTTCTTTGTTACATCTTTGCACATCATTCATTCATTGGTTCCTTATCTCTCTATATCACTGCCTATCTCTCATTTCCCTTCCCCCTCCCCCCCCCCCCCCAACTCTCAGTCTGAAAAAGGATCTCGACTCGAAACGTCACCTATTCCTTTTCTCCAGAGATGCAGCCTGAGCCGCTGAGTTTTTGTGTCTATCTGCGGTTTAAACCAGCAACTGCACTTCATTCCTGCGCAGACTGCAGTCACGGAGCACATGTTGGGCAGAGAGGAGCAGCTGGCATCCGTTGTCCAGAGTGGGACAAAGTGTCGATAGGAACTCCAGCAACGGGTGGGATTGGGTTGGTGTTCTCAGTCCAACAGGAGTCTCTGCAGACAACCCCCCCCCCCCACCCCCCAAAAAGACATGTTGAGTTTTTTAATGTACATCACCCCAAGACTAGGTGGAAGAATCAGGTTGCTAATGGACATGGTTGAATTCCGGGAGAATCAGTGGAAGGTGCGCAAATGCTCAGAGCTTGCATCGACTTAATGGGCCGATTGGCCTGCAATGTCGGATGAAAATAGGTAGTTTAGTGTCCATGTTAATAACCACTGGAGAAAATTCTGCAGGACGAGATATTAATGGAAGTGTTTTTGGTATTAAGGGAGCGACCATCAGGGAATGAGAGCAAAAGAAAGAAAAGCTGAAGAATTAAATCCAAATGGAGATAGTTTAGTTTAGAGATTCAGTGCTGAAACAGGCCCTTCGGCCCATCGAGTCCGCGCCGACCAGCGATCCCCGCACGTTAAACTCTATCCTGCACGCACTAGGGACAATTTTTACATTTACACCAAGCCAATTAACCTGCAAACCTGTACGCCTTTGGAGTGTGGGAGGAAACCGAAGATCTCGGAGAAAACCCACGCAGGTCACGGGGAGAACGTGCAAACTCCGTACAGGCCGCACCGGTGGTCAGGATCGAACCAGGAGTCTCTGGGCTGTCAGGCAGTCGCTCTACCACTGCGCCGCCGCCTAAATCATCCCAAGATTAGGTGATGATGGACATGGCTGAATTCCAGATGAATCTCAGCGGAGGGTGTGCAACTGCTCACAGCTAGCATCGACTTAATGGAGCGATTGGCCTCCAATGTCGGATGAAAATCGGTAGCTGGGTGTCCACGTTAACGACCACTTGAGAAATTTCTGTAAGACCATGTTTTGACGGAAGTGGTATTGGGGGAGTAAAAGGGCGAAAAGCTGAAGAATTAATTCCAAAGGCAAATGTAACTTTGAATGCAAGGACGGCAGATTGTTAAACAGCAATTCAGTTCCTTGGCCTGGTATCAAAGTGGGAAGACAGCAGCAGCTGTTTGGTGACTAACCAAGCAAGGATGAAACGTGCTCATTAGTAAGAGGATGTTGGTTGTGCATTTGGAATGGGTCGGGCTGGGCAGTAGACTTATAATCACACACTAAATGCGTTCTGCCAGTGCTGGAGCCTGCAAACTGAGTATCTGCAGAGAGTGACAGAGAGGGGGAGGGGGGGTTGACAAGGAGAGAGCAGATTTAACAAAATGTCCCGAGCCCGCCCACAGCATTCTACCACCCCCCCTCCTCCCCACCCCCCCACCCCTACAATCACACACCAAGAACATGCTCTGCCAGGACCAACATTCGCCAATTAAAGCAACTGGAGGAAAAAAAGTAACTGAAGTGTTAGACGGTGAAGGTAGACACAAAACGCTGGAGAAACGCAGCGGGTCAGGCAGCATCTCTGGAGAGAAAGAATGGGTGACGTTTCGGGTCAAGGCCCCTGTTCAGACCAAGGAGCAGAACAAGGAGAACCGGTTTGAAGATGATTTAGTAACAAAACTCTCCACCCTAATCCCACCTAATCTCCACCCTACAACCCCCCCCCCCCCACCCATGCTGGCTTAGACAAATGGAGGTCATGAGATTTGGTTTAAGAATCCATCCCCGACATTTACCATCATTCAATTTATAAAACTGGCTGCTCCTTGCAAAGGAAGATTAAGGATAACGAACAGGCTGGAAAGACAGCATCCCTTTCCTCAGAAAGATAGACACAAAGTTCTGGAGCAACTCAGGGGGACAGGCGGCATCTCTGGAGAGAAGGAACGGGTGGCATTTCGGGTCGAGGCACTTTGTCAGTCTGAAGAAGGGTCTCGACACGAAATGTCACCCCAGTCTGAAGAAGGGTCACGAACGGAAACGTTCTCTCCTGAGATGCAGCCTGTCCCGCTGAGCTACTCCACCATTTTGTGTCTGTCTTGGGTGCAAATCAGCATCTGCAGTTCCTTCCTACACATCCCTTCCTCAGAATTACAACTGAGAGTGGGGTCGGACCACGGGGGAACATCCAGGGCAGTCTAAGTTAAATATCTTCACCCGATTTGGTGCTTCCCCTCCTCTCTCTCTCTCTCCACTAGCAGAAACACCAAAACCCATAGGAGCTGGCTTGCTTCAGTTTTAAACTGAGTTCCCCTCAGGTCAGATCTGACTGCTGAAGAGGGCCATGTGATCCAAAGGTCCCATCTAACCCATCACAACTACCTTCTTGAAAAAAAAAACACATTTTATAAACATGGGCCAATTTTTTCCACCTTTCACTTAGGCATCCATGATTAGCTTGTAGGTAAATATATTTGACTTTCTTTCACACTCAAATGATCACAATAGAATTTTCATGCAACAAATGTGAAACGGGAGCAAGTTGCCGGTTTCGTTACAAGACCCGGACACTTCCAGGGACCGACCAGGTCTGCTCAGGAGCGTATGAACTGACTGACGAAAGCGCAGCAACCAGAATCAGTAAACATTGAACGCTAATGTACACAGTGGCAACAACGTCTGCGTTCCTGGAGGGAGTTTAGGATAAATAGTTGCTCTGTTGCGGGGGGTGGGGGGTGGGGGGTTCCGTGGGGGCTTCCTTCACCCGCACTGCGGTGGACCTCCACGGGCAACCCGCTCTACTGAAGTCTCTCAGTGAAGTTCTCAGGGAAAACACGGGCGAACGACTTCAGATCTTTCTTCTGTGTCCAGTCGGCTTCCTTGATGCCCATGAGCCAGCCATCATCCTGCAAGAACAATTGCAAGGGCCACGTGTTAGCAAGAGAGCCGAGTTAGTGTTAGTGAGAGCCAGTGTTAGCAAGAGAGCCGAGTTAGTGTTAGTGAGAGCCAGTGTTAGCAAGAGGGCTGTAGGGGGATGCATTTTTTGCATTTTTTAATTTTTGTTAATTATTGGTCTTTTCAGGTATTTATTGCTCTCAGGTAGTGTCCACATTGTATTTTATGTATTTTCTGTCTGCGTTCGTTTTGAATGTGTGGGTTTGTTGGTTGGGGGCATCTGGACATCTGAATTTCCCTGAGGGGATCAATAAAGTATTTATTATTATTATTATTATTATTATTATTATTATTATTATTATTGATATAGGGATCAATGGGTCAGGTAAATGCACAGGTCTATGGCCCAGAGTAGTAGAATAGGGAACCAGAGGACATAGGTTTCAAGTGAAGCAGGTCAAAGATTTAATAGGAACCCGAGAGCTTTTTTTTTAACTTTTCATCCACCTATTTATCTCTTAGAGTCATGGAGTCTTACAGTGTGGAAACAGGCCCTTTGGGCCGGCTTGCCAACACCAGCCAACATGTCCCATCTACACTAGTCCCATCTGCCTGCGTGTTGGCCCATATCCCTCTAACCTGTCTTAGCCATGTAAATGTCTAAATGCTTGTTAAATGTTGCAATAGTAACTGCCTCAACTACCCCCTCCACCAGCTTGTTCCATACTCCCACCACCCTTTGAATGGAAAAAGTTACCCCTCAGATTCCTATTGAACCTTTCCCCCCCCTCGCCTTGAACCTGCGTCATCCAATTCTTGAGTCCCCCACTCTGGACAAGAGACTCTACCCGATCTATTCCTCCCATGAGTTTATACACATTTATTTTGGGTTTTTTTGCACACAAAGGGTGGTGGGTATATGGAATGAGCTGCAGGAGGAGGTAGTTGAGGCAGGGGCCATCATAGCATGTAATGCAGATTAGGACAGGTAAATGAATGGGATATGTTTAAAGGGTGATGGACCAAATGCAGGCAGGCAAGACTAGTGTAGATGGGGCAAGTTGGCCAGTGTGGGCAAGTTGGGCCAAAGGGCCTGTTTCCATGCTGTATGACTATGACCATATTAGGAACTTGTGTTTGGTACACAATGTACAGAAACCTTGGGAGGTCACGGTGGCACAGCGGTAGAGTTGCTGCCTTACAGCGAATGCAACTCTACCGCTTTGAGACCCGGGTTCAATTCCGACTACAGGTGCTGTCTGTGCGTTCTCCCCGTGACCTTCGTGGGTTTTCTCCGAGATCTTCGGTTTCCTCCCACATTCCAAAGGGGTACAGGTATGTAGGGAAATTGGCTTCGTAAATGTTAAAATTGTGTATCCTAGTGTGTGTAGGATAGTGTTAATGTGCGGGGATCGCTGGACAGCACGGACCCGAAGGGCCTGTTTCCGCGCTGTATCTGTAACACTAAAATGGAACCACTGAAAAGCGATGAAGAATGTATGCGGACATGTATGTGGCAACTTGTACAATCTCTGGACATTACAACTATCGCCTCACGTTTGTGGTCTTTCCACACAGTCATTCCCTCTTCTCCTGTCCTCCTTCCAACCAAATGAAACAAAAAAGTTTAAAAACACAATGCCGGGGCCATAGAGTCATAAAGCATGGAAACTGTTCCTGCAGGGGCAACAACACTGCCAGAACGTGCTGTATTTTGGACCAAATAAGGTTCAGATCAAATTGTGGTTAAATTACTGGATTAAGGGGCTGTCCCACTGTGGCAAAATTGGCAAGTTTAGAAGAGTTTAGGAGAGTTTGAAAAAAATATCATGTTGAAGACCTCTCTCGACCTCCTTCGACTATGTTGAAGAACAGCTTCGACTAGCTACGGGAAAATTGGACACCGAATAGTTGAGAGTGAAGGCGACCTCCTTCGATCTCCTCCGACCTCCCTTCGACCATGATGAAGAATATCTATGATTACCTTTGACTACCCTCAATTACCTACAACTAACAAACTATTACGGCAAAACTTACGAGTAAAAAAAGCACCGATTTTTTCCATGGCGATCTTTTTTTACTTGCGGGCATTTACCAACATGTTGAAAAATACGCTGCGACCCAGCTGAGGCCTCGAGTATGCGGAGACTACTCTCGAG